>RPOG01001125.1:0-22936 GCA_008086565.1 Thalassoma bifasciatum
CTCTCTCTCTCTCTCTCTCTCTCTCTCTCTCTCTCTCTCTCTCTCTCTCACACACACACTTTCTCTCTCTCTCTCTAACATGAGTCTGGTTCTGTCTGAAGTTTCTGTTAAAGTTGTTTCTCTCTCTTCTCTAATTTTCTAAAAGCTGCAAAGCTCTGAACTCATGTTGGTTAAGAAGTGAATCAGACTCTTATTTAGTTTTGATGTTAAGTCTCCAATATAAATAAAAATAATATAAATAAAAATAATCAAAGTGGGAAGTGTCTTGAGATAACGTTTGTTATTATTTGGTGCTATATAAATCAAGATTGATTGATTGATTGAAAAGTGAAACTATTGGAGCATTAATCGTAGGAGAATGATCCAGTTTGTGTTTCTGTTATTTCCTCATGAAGATTCAACAACACGCTGAAAATAAACAACAGAGCCAGAGTACGGTGGCCCTGAAGGCCCATTATGCTTTTCATATCCAAGGTTTACACTGGGAAAACTGAAATCTGATCAAGTCATTATGTCTTATTTTTGGTCAAATTTGTCTCATTATTCTTGATGTGAGACACATGCTCCTGATAAATCCATGAAAATGTCTTATTCTAAGTTATTTACAGACAGAAACGAGGTCTGAATTACTAACAAGTGCGAAAACTGTCAGTGGAATAAGAACAAAAGTCTCTCACATTGAGATATCTTTCTGATTTAAGAGGCTCATTCGACTTGTTACAAGTAATTCAGACCTCATTTTTGTCTTTGAATAACTTAGAATAAGACGTTTTTATGACCTGGTCTGGTGAATGTGGCTCAAATTAAGAAAAATAAAACAAATCTTAAAACAAATCAGACATAATGACTTGATAAGATTTCAGTTTTCTCCTGTTTCTGGATCCGTCTTCCATCTTTAAAACTCTGATCAGCTTCATCTTCTTCGTCTCTCACCTCTGATCTCCTGTGACCTACAAACCTACAAATCGCCGCGCGCTGACCTCACAGACAGCTGATGAAAAACACGCCACATGTGTTTGTGCGCTCGCTCACTCTCTCTCTCTCTCTCTCTGAGGTCAGCGAGCTTTTATCTGAGAGCAGAGAGGAGTCAGAGAGAAACCTGACACTGACCTATGACCTCTGAGCTCCTGAGGTGACGTTAGGCCAGAGCTCTACACACACACACACACACACACACACACACATCTGGGTCTGCTTAGCTGTGAACACACACACAGATAGAGCCTGAGGACGTGTGTGTGTCTCTGGTTTTCCCATCTGTTGGAGAACTCTAAACTCTGACATGTTTGCAGCCTGTTTCCTGTCTCTCTGTTTAATCATTTGTTGGATTAGAGACTTTTTCAGGCCTGTGATCTTCTCCTCACGCTGCTCTGACTAACACTCAGCAGATCCTGAGAAACGTCTGAAGCTCTCACAGACGTCAGCGCTTTGTTTGCTCTTTATTACTTCATCTTCATCTCAGAGAAACACAGATGTGATCGACTGAATCTGAGGAAACTGATGATGATTCATGGAGAACGAGCTGATGGTGAAACACTAAACAGGAAACAATCATTTGTTGATCCTGTTGAACCTGTATTTAATTAAATCCTCCACAAAGACAAGATATTTAATGTTCAAACTGAAAAACTTGTTTTTTCCTAAAAAGCTTGGACAGGTTCATGTTTCCTGTGTTTCATCTCTTTTCTGGTGGTGGTGGCGTTTGTGTGTGTTGTTGATGTGTGACTTTGTCTTTGCATGGTAGAGTTTGAACTGTCACTTGTAGATGTAGTGATGAACTGTGTTAACTGACAATGGTTTTCTGAAGTGTTCCTGAGCCCACGTGCTAATATCCTTTAAACAATGATGTGGGTTTTTAATGCAGCGCCGCCTGAGGGGTCAAAGGTCACGGCCATTCAATGTTGGTTTTGGGCCTTGCTGCTTACGTGCAGAGATTTCTCCAGATTCTCTGAATCTTTTGATGATATTATGGTCTGTAGATGATGAAATCCATCAATTCCTGCAGTTGGACAAAGNAGATTTTCTATTTTCATGAGGTTTGGGACTTTTGAGTTTATTTCTAATAAATCCTTTTGGGTTAAATTCTGCTATCGGCTCCACCTCGACTGGTGTTTCTCACGATACCTGACACATTGTTGTTAAACTGTTGGACTGTTTGCTCACGCAGTTGTTGACAAAGTGGTGAACCTGGCTCCATCTTTGCTTGTGAAGGACTGAGCCTTTTGGGGATGATGCTCCTTTTATACCCAATCATGACACTCACCTGTTTAAATCCACCTGTTCACCTGTGGAATGATCCAAACAGATGTTTTTTTCAGCATCAGAAACTTTAACAGACTTTTGTTCATGTCCAAGGTTTTTAGGAACGAGACGCAGCATCAAATTTAAAAAAAGTTGATCAGTTTGAACAATCTTGTCTTTGTGGTGTATTTAATTGAGGTTAAAGTAAAAAATCATTGTTTCCTGTTTTGTTCTTACGTCACTTTAATGTGGATCAGCCTCTTTTTTCACAGCTGTTTTAAAAATAACTTCTCTCTCCGTCACAGTGAACATGTGGGAACCTTTATCAGCTGTTTGCTCTTTGTGTCTGTTCTTTAGAGCAAAGTGGTAAAATCAGAGATAATTACAGGAAAAACTAAAAATAAGATCTTAAAGTGTTCATCATGGAAACTCACTGTAACTTAAAGTCAGAAACATTCAGAGCAGAAAACAGCTCTGAGACTTTCTGCTGATGAAAGGAGACCAAATATGAAGCAGCAGCGCCACCTAGAGGCACTTTACTGACACTTTACTGACACTTTACTGACAGGGACTGGAGGTCACAGACGTCACTGAGGAAGAACATGAAGACTTTGTTAACTTCATTATTCCTCAGACTCAACAGCAGAAAATTAGTTGATCATGTTAAAAAAAAGTCTTAATCTCATGAAGTGAAAAACAAACTGTTCTGTGTTTGAAGGAGCTGAGATTAACTGTGAAATAAAACTAATCCTGATTGAAATTGAAGGAATATATAAAAACACATTTTTAGGAGTAATTTTATAACATGACAGTCGTTTGAAGCCACATCTTGAATATATAAAAACAGAAAGTATCGAGATTTATTGGTGTTATTTAAAATATAAAGTAGAACGACTATGTGAGGAGAAAACAGGATTAAACTAAAGTTAGAAACAGTCATGAAGAGGAATAACTGTGAATCTGTGCTTCATTACTTTTCCTCACAGACGTAAATGAACTAATGTTTGTGCCGCACTGAACTAGAACTGTTGTTTTTTTATTATTTTGAATTTCAGGAACAGAGTTGAAATTTTAAGTTGGTTAACTAAAACTTTGAAGCAAATAAATTCAATTCCAAAACATCAAGTTGATTTCAAATCTTGCTTTTTAAATTCAGTTTCTAGTGGAACAGAAATACTTCCATAAATCAGTACCACTAAAAATATTTCTTTTGCTTATTTTCCTGTTTTATTTGACTCAGGTTTTCTTTTTAGATCTACACGTTTTTAAAGATTCTGTATCTGCGGCCGGTTTCTCCTGATGAAGATTATTCAGTGTAGTTTTGGTTTTTAGGTTTTAAAAGTGGAAAAATAAAGAGGAAAAATAAAGAGGAAAAATAAGAGTCAGAAAGAGGCAGAGAAGGAGAAAAGAGGAGAGAAGTGTTTGACAATATTTATTTCTATTCCCAACAGTAACATAGTTCAGGACAAATGAAGTGTCAGAGAAGCGAGCACAGCAGTTTGCAGATTTATATATTTATGACTTCAAACGGCACCAAGTCAGAGAAAAACTTCAGGAACAAAGAGGAGTTTCCTCCTGTGAGGAGGCGGAAAAAAGCAGTTTTATCTAAAGCTCTGAGTTAAAGGCCGACAACGTTTGTTTCTGTCAAATCTGATCTGAATCCTCACGTTTCTGCACCGTTACACCGCCACAAAGTCAGGACTCAGTCAGGACAAAGTCAGGACTCAGTCAGGACTCAGTCAGGACTAAGTCAGGACTCAGTCAGGACTAAGTCAGGACTAAGTCAGGACAAAGTCAGGACAAAGTCAGGACTAAGTCAGGACTAAGTCAGGACAAAGTCAGGACTAAGTCAGGACTAAGTCAGGACAAAGTCAGGACAAAGTCAGGACTAAGTCAGGACTAAGTCAGGACAAACTGCCTCAGACTCAGACCACGTTTACACCACAAATGTAAAACCGTTTTTGTTTTTCAGCCTCATGTTTACACAGAAACTGTTTCAGCCTAAAAACCCCAGAGAGAAACTTTTCTGAAAGGTTGTTTCTATGAGCTGACGTTTACTAACGACCAACAGTTTTGTTCTTTTCCTGCTGATTCTGACAGTTTTCTACCAAAATGAACATTTACTGCACTTTTTCTGCATCAGAGACAAAGATTTCACAATAAACCAGAGATGGTTCATTCTGAAACACTGAGGATACCAGATCTTTATGCTCGGGTATCGATTCTCAAATAAAATGATCAACACTTTTGATACTTTTTTATCTGAAGTCATGTTTAAAGTCTCTCAGTGTTTCTGTGTCAGATTTTTTCACAGCGTTTCTGGTGTTTGTGGGTGAAATGCTGTGATTGGTCGTGGTGTAAACAAGGCCTCAGTCTGACCCTGAGCAGAAGGAGAGAGAGAGAGCGCCGCCCTGGAGGAAAAAGATGGTCGTTGCTGCTGCTGGAGGCTGAAGAAGAAGAAGCAGAAGAGAGAGAGAGAAAGGGAGGAAAGGGCAGAGCTGCAGAGAGAGCAGAGAGAAGCTTCCAGAAACATGCTGAGGGACTACACACAGAGATTAATACGCTACGGTCCGAGCCAGAGAGCAGTCTTCAAGCAGAAGAGAAGAAAGACGGAGGATAGAGAAAGTCAGAGTCAAGCGCAGAGAGGATTACAATGCTGGAGGTCAGCGAGGTCAGCGAGGTCAGCGAGGTCAGCGAGGTCAGCGAGGTCAGCGAGGTCAGCATGCTGCAGCACGGAGACAACGTTACAGGAAGAAGCTGTCAGAGACGGCGCACAGGTCACAGGTAAAGGCCAGAGCGACAGAGCACTAATCTACAAGGTTCAGAGTTCAGACAGCAGCTACTTACAGAGCTACACACACCGAGAGTAATATGTTCAGATATAGATACACACAGGTATATAACACACAGGTATATAACACACAGGTATATAACACACAGGTATATAAGACACTGTCACACAAGCTGGAGAGGCAAAGGCGGCATCGCATGCACGTGCAGAGGAAGCAAATCCAGCAGCAGCAACGTTAGAGCTGCAACGTTAGAGCTGCAGCAGCAACGTTACAGAAGCAACAATGTTACAGCAGCAACGTTACAGCAGCAACGTTACAGCAGCAACGTTAGAGCTGCAGCAACAATGTTACAGCAGCAACAATGTTTCTGCAGCAACAACGTTACAGCAGCCGATCTCAACCTGAAGGGGGCGCCAAATCATTTCAAAACATTTTATACTTAATCACAAAAATTGAGGCAGGGTCATTTTTTCCCAAATATGTTGAATCAGCTGAGTTTGTATAATCTGAACTTCAGTGTTTTACCTGAATGAGTTTAATTAAAGATTGTTCATGAACTTCTTCATATTTCACACTGAAAAATGTATTTTTCCTCTTCTTATGAGCCACATTCAACTGAACAGTCAAGAGAAATTTCTTATTTCAAGATCCTTAAAGACAAATAAGAGGTCTGAATTGGTTGTAGCAAGTCAAAAAAAAATCTGCCAATGGGATAAGAAAAATTTCTTATTACAAGAGACTTTTTTTATCCCATTGGCAGATTTTTATGGCTTGTTACAACCAATTCACACCTCATTTTTGTCTTTCAAAAACTTAAAATAAAACAGTTTACAGGTCTTGACAGTTGAATGTGGCTCATATCAAAAATAATAAGACAATTTGTACTAAAAAATAAGACAGTGACGAGCTTAAATTCCAGTTTTTGCAGTGTGAACATAAACAGAATTTACTGTTTGTGTCTGATTAACAGAGTCAGATTCATAAACTAAAACAAATCTTTACACAAAAATGTTAATTGTTCTTTTCAGATTGAAACATGGGCTGTTTGTCCTCAACTGTTTCTTTAAGGTTTTAATCAGCTGATGTTTGTTTCTTTCAGTAAAAATAAGAATAAATAAATTGGGGGTCATGACTGAAAAAGGTTGAGATCGGCTGACGACCACACGCCGGCGCTCTCAGACCGCCACAGCGCAGAGATGACGGCGGGATGAAGCGGTTTCATGTGAGGATTCAGATTAATTCAGCTCTGTAAAGAAATAATCTCTGTTTGGACTGAAACCTGGAGAAAAAGATGGAGGATGTGATGACAGCTCCTCAGAAGTGAAGCCAAAACACTCAGAGCTCAGATGAGACTCAAACTTTTTCTGCTTTCAGCTCTTTTTTTTCTGCTGATCTACATTCAACCGTTCGTCTGTGTTCGTGGATGTTTTGGCTTCACTTTAGTGCAACAGGAGGAGCTGTGAACGTGTCGTCCATCTTTCAACACAGACGAAGATCTGAAGCTTCAGGAAATGAGTCCGACATCTTAAAGTGACCCTGGATTTGGTTCCCGCTCAAACAAAAGAGCTTTAGTTTCATCTCAGAGTTTTTTTTTTTTCTTAACATCAACTTATCACAACCATTGGACATCGATCGCACGTTATTCAACTCTAAAGTGCACGACCTCCACGAGGGGAGGGAATCTAGACGATACTAAGGCAGCACAGTCACAAACACACACACAGGAACACGTCAGCACACACACACATACACACACACACACACACACACACTTGTGCAGGAGGAACAGAGCGTCAGAGTCAGGATGGCTTTGCATATTCATGAGACATCCAGAGGTGGACTCTGTTAAAGCCATGTCCTGAAACACCTTCACACACACACACACACAGAGTCACACACACACACACACACACACACACACACACACACACACACACACACACACACACACACACAGATAGAGGAGAAAGCCTTCAGGACACACAGGATGAAAATACATCATCTATATATCAGAGATAGAGAAAATATGAATACCTCACAAATAGTCTCTGCTTATACGTCTTATATACATTTACACAAAGATATGTACTGAGGACGTCTCTATTTACAGTCTATGATCAGAGTGATTGTACACGGAGCGACCACAGAGCGACCACGGGAGGAGCAGATTGTGCTTTTCTAACGTCGTCTATGGAAATGCTACAGATTCGCCGTCAGGTTCACGTCCGGCGGCGGCGAGCGACCTACGACCTACAGAAGCAGTTTAGTGAACGAGTCTATCGCCTCTAAATGTCCTACACGTCATCTTTTCTGCAGGGAATATATACTCATACTCATATATAGATATTTAAATATAGATTGGACCCACACTGGAATATTGCTTGTGAATGACTGAAGAGAAAATCTCAGTTGCAACGCTGCAGGGGGCGCTCTTCCTCCCCCGGGAGTTAGTGCAAGTGATGTCAGGTTCAGTAGCTGCAGATCAGGATCCTGTTTCTGGATTTAACACGTTTACGCCACGGACTGTGTGAGAGAAGTGGGCGGAGCTTTGTTTCACATGCTTCCTCTCTGACCACCAGCAGGGGGCGTCTGTGTTTCCCAAACTTTATATTTTTCTGGTGACCACTTTTTTTGGAGTTAGGAGCCATAATCACACAGGAATTTTTTGGGCTTACACTTTCAAAGACTGGATTAAAAGAATTAATCTCTGTTTTGATTTTGTACCTTCGTTAAAACTGTGCACACATTTTTAAGTTTGACCAACTTTAAAACTCAACTATCATAAAACAAAGTGCTGAACAGAGCCAGGGGATTTTAGACAGATCTAGTTTAGGATGTTTAATCAGGACCAAAGTGCAAACACACGTTCAGTGTCAGAGTCTGAGAGCACGTTTGGTTTTTTTATTGTTCCCCATCGCAGTAAAGCGCCCCCTACTGGCAGCTTTAATCCTCTTAGTTTCTGTCACACAGTCTGAGGTTATTGCCCTCAGCTTCATCCAGATCTTTGATTTCTCACTAAGTGCTCTTTAAAATCCACCTCAGACAAACACACTCTCCTGCTTTAACACTGTAGTTTTTATATTTATGTAAATTCTTTCAGCTTTGTGCTCTGCAGGTTGTTGTTCGTCCTGATGTGGTGTGAGCTGTGCAGAGAGAGCGGCGTGTTTTTATTTTTAATCTGAGGTTAAATCAGCCTCATGTTTAAGCTCAGAGATGAGTTAGAAGCTTGGAGTGAAATGTGAATATACCCTGTTACCTACAAACTCATATTGGTCCAGTGCAACCAGTCCTACGTTAGGATCTTTATTCTGTTTTTCCTGTGAGTGGAGCTTTAAAAACTCCAGGTTTGGAAGAGAAAGTGTTGAGATCAGCTCCCAAACCTGCAGCTCTGCCTCCTCTCTGGAGTTAAAGAGCTCGTTATCGTAGAAAATCTCTGCGTAGTCGTGTTTTATGACTCATAAAACACCTTAAAGTGCCTCGGTGTCTGCGGCGTTGGCGGCAGCTTCAGGTCGGGGCCGTGAGCGGTGGCAGCCGCCCACGCCGCCCGTTTGTCCACCAAGCTCCACCTCCAACACACGGTTTAACCACCACAGAAGAAGAAACCATAAATAAAGCTCATCTTATTTATATTATCTGAATTTGGTCCGTTAACTACAATAATAGATAAAATCTGCAGAAGTCGGATTATTCTTCATAAACATGCGAAGAGTTTAAAAGCTTTTATATTCTCTAAAAGAAGAAGAAGAGCGTTTAAAAGGAGCAGAAACATCAGAAGCTGCAGAGCAAACGGAGAAAAGTGCTTCATGAAAACAGCTGTAAATGCTTGGATTGGTGTGGATTTGATCGTCTGGTTGTGGGGGGGGCAGGTGTGCAGGTGTGAAGGCAGTCAGATAAGCTGAGGTAAAGTGACGTGCTTTTTTTTTTTCTTTCAAACAGAAGTTTCTGATGGTAAAGGACAGAAAACACGAGCACGTTTGGCACCGAAACACAGACTCAGCCAATGAGAGGTGAAGGAAAATATTTGAGAAGAGTAGCTGGATAACGTGCTCTCGAACATATCACAAAGTTACATATAAAGTTACGTCACTGACACGAGCTCAGAGGAACTAGACTAGAGAAAGGCGACAGAAGCACTTTACAGGTTTGGAGCAGCAGAGCGAAGCTACGACACGTCTTATATGCAACAGCGTTTCTTAAATACAGAGAGAGAGAGAGAGTTACCGTACATTCACCACAAACATTTCATCCGTCACAGCGACAGCAGGGTGGGGGGGTCAGGGTGGGGGGGTCAGGGTGAAGGGGGTCAGGTGAGTCTTATAGATCCTGGCCCAGCCGCTCAATCTCCTCGATAAGAAAGTCGATGTCCTCGAAGGTGGCGGCAGGGTTCGAGATCACCATCCGGAAAAAGTTGACCTTGTCCCCCTGAGGCTGGTACCCCACCATGGTCGTCCCGTACTCCATCATCCTCGCCTTGATGACCGGCGCCACCTGCAGGACACCAGTCATACGTCACCGTGACAGTTTACAAATAATGAAACAAGAAAATCCATCTGAGGTTTGATGTTATTTTTAGTTCTACGTCTTATCTGTCGTTGATATAAATCACTTTATTGAAGGGAACAATGTGTGTTTTATTATTATTATGATGCTGAAATGTTGTTTTATGAGATTATTTTTAATGGCTCAGCTCTGCTCTCATAGAGAAATGAGGTGATGAGGTGGCTCAGCATTTCAACGCTGAGCATTTACTGCATGGAAAAGCAGCAGCAGCAGCAAGTTTTAACCAACATCTGCAGAAAAATCCCTTCAATCTGTGAAAAAAGCAGATTAATGAGTGAACAGTGATGGACCACTATAATCCAGACCCAATATAATCCAGACCCAACATAATCCAGACTCAACATAATCAAGACTCAACATAATCAAGACCCAACATAATCCAGACTCAACATAATCCAGACTCAATATAATCCAGACTCAACATAATCCAGACTCAACATAATCCAGACCCAATATAATCCAGACCCAACATAATCCAGACTCAACATAATCCAGACTCAATATAATCCAGACTCAACATAATCCAGACTCAATATAATCCAGACCCAACATAATCAAGACTCAACATAATCCAGACCCAACATAATCCAGACCCAACATAATCCAGACCCAACATAATCCAGACCCAACATAATCCAGACCCAACATAATCCAGACCCAACATAATCCAGACTCAACATAATCCAGACTCAATATAATCCAGACCCAACATAATCCAGACTCGACATAATCCAGACCCGACATAATCCAGACCCAACATAATCCAGACTCAACATAATCCAGACCCATCATAATCCAGACCCAACATAATCAAGACTCAACATAATCCAGACTCAATATAATCCAGACTCAACATAATCCAGACTCAATATAATCCAGACTCAACATAATCCAGACCCAATATAATCCAGACTCAACATAATCCAGACTCAACATAATCCAGACCCAATATAATCCAGACTCAACATAATCCAGACTGAATTTTAGTAAATCTGCAGAGTTCACAGGTTTAAAGCTGAGTTAGATTTTCAAACTTCCTCCAGATGAATAAATGAGTTTTTGTGTTGTTGTGTTGTTTCATTTTTCTGCAGGATTAAAGGAGATAAAAACTTCAGAGAAGAGGAAACTGTTAAAACTCTGAGTCTGAATGAGACTGAAACGCTTAAACTGTTTCTCCTTTTAAAACCAGAGAGAGAGAGAGAGAGAGAGAGAGAGAGTGGTAGAGCGAGCTCTGTGTGAATGTGGGGCACGTTCACCATCTGTTTGTCCTAATTGTCAGTTATTAGTGTCCTGCTGCTCAGGGAGACTCTCAATGACTGTGGCTAACTGAGCAGCCCCCCCCCCCCCGACAGCAGCTCCTGTCTACAGACTCTTTATAACTCAGAGTCTTTACTGAGAGTTTGTTTCCTGCAGAAACACTGATGGAGTCTGAGCGTGAGAGCGAGAAGATGCCGTGAAGATGGCGTGAAGACGGCGTGAAGATGCCGTGCAGTGTAGCAGCAGCGGCAGAGAGAGAAGAATCTGCTCATGTGTTTGTGCGAGTTTTCTCTGAACTGACCTTGTGTAAACGTTTCTTCTTCTCCTCTTTGTCCTCGATGTAACGCATCCCAGGAGGAAGGTACCAGAAGCAGACGTTGGTGTGTTGAGGCTGAGGAGGAGAAAACACACTCAGACTTTCAGCAGGAGAATAAAACACACATTTAACTCCACACACACTTCACTCCTCTGGTTTTACTCCGACACTGTGAAGGTCAGAAAATAATTTATCAACTTATCTCAGAACTTTGATTTTCTTAGGTCAGGATTTTGATTCATTCTCATATTTTTGATTTATCTCATAGTGAATGAGTGAATGTAGAGACTCAGACCTGGATCCTGGTCTAGACTCAGACCTGGAGCCTGGATCCTGGTCTAGAATCAGACCTGGACCCTGGTCTAGACTCAGACCTGGAGCCTGGATCCTGGTCTAGACTCAGACCTGGATCCTGGTCTAGACTCAGACCTGGACCCTGGTCTAGACTCAGACCTGGGCCCTGGTCTAGACTCAGACCTGGAGCCTGGATCCTGGTCTAGACTCAGACCTGGTCCCTGGTCTGAGTCTCATCAGGAAACAGAGTTGAGTCTCTGACCCAGTGAAAGTGTCTGATCTGTTTTTGTTTTTGAGTCTTTTCATATGCAGATGAGCAATTAAAGGGCTGTTCCACCGTTTATCAGACATAATAGCAGCACATGACTGTGGCAGCTCCAGGGGTAAAGGAGGCAGAGCCGGGGGCGTGTGATGGCAGTAATGACTCTGACACATGATCAGGACGTAGAGAGAAGAATCTGGAGCTTTTCCTGTGATGACAGAGTGAATTCACCCTCACAAACACTCACCTTCCCATCAAACACCATCTCGTATCCTTCTCTGTCTTTGATTTTGTTGTACAGATACTCGGAGAGCTCCAGACATTTATCGATCTGAGCCTCAAACCCGATGGTGCCCTGAGAGGAAGAAGGTCACAGGTTACTGAGTCCATGGTTTCCAAAACAAATGCCCCTCAGTCTCACAGAGAAGATTCATACGTCCAGTTTTTCTACAGCTGATCAGTTTTTATATTTTTATATTTGTCTCAGGTCCTGACCTTTGCTCTCCACATGAGCCAGAGTTTGAAAATGTCCACGTGGCGCCCGCACTGCAGCGCTTTGTCCCCGGTGTCGTAGGAAAGGTCGTAGTGTTTGTCCTGCTGGAACAGGTAACAGGCGTGCATCTGGTTACAGTTCTGCATCAGACCCTGAAACACAGGACAAACAAAGAGGGGGGGGGTTAATACACGGACCTGAAACCTCAGCACAGACCCTGACGGAGAGTTAGAGTCCTGTTAAAGTTAGAGTCCTGTTAAAGTTAAAGTTTGTCTCTGTTAAAGTTACAGTTTGTCTCTGTTAAAGTTACAGTTTGTCTCTGTTAAAGTTAAAGTTTGTCTCTGTTAAAGTTACAGTCTGTACCTGTCAAAGTTTGTCTCTGTTAAAGTTACAGTCTGTACCTGTCAAAGTTTGTCTCTGTTAAAGTTAAAGTTTGTCTCTGTTAAAGTTTGTCTCTGTTAAAGTCTGTCTCTGTTAAAGTTAAAGTTTGTTTCTGTCAAAGTTTGTCTCTGTTAAAGTTTGTCTCTGTTAAAGTTACAGTCTGTTTCTGTCAAAGTTTGTCTCTGTTAAAGTTTGTCTCTGTTAAAGTTACAGTCTGTTTCTGTCAAAGTTTGTCTCTGTTAAAGTTAAAGTTTGTCTCTGTCAAAGTTTGTCTCTGTTAGAAGTCTCTGATTTTTTACCTCCTGTCTGTTACCTCCTCTCTGTTAAAGTCTCTGATATTTTACCTCTTCTCTGTTAAAGTCTCTCCGATATTTTACCTCCTCTCTGTTAAAGTCTCTGATATTTTACCTCCTCTCTGACCAGCAGGGCCGAACACTGCAGAGGCACCGACATCATCTTGTGAGGATTCCACGTCACTGAGTTCGCTCTGCAGACGATGAAACATGAATAATGTTCTGTTACTTTAAACTTCACAGACTCAAAGACTCAAAGACTTAAAGAGTTACAGTGAAGAAACCTGCCTCTCAACTCCGTCCAGTTTCCATCGGTGTCTCCTGGACATGAGCAGACTGCCCCCCCACGCCCCCTGCAGACACAGAGCGGAACAACACTTTAAACATGGAAGACGTTACTGAAGAAATATTCTTCTAGATGTGACAATGAACCAGGTTTAACCAGCTCCAGTTTTCTCCCTCTCTGTCAGAGTCATGTTCATGTTTGTGCCTCTAGGTGTCGCTGTCACATTCTCAGGGTCACAGGTGTAAAAGTCTGTCACTTTAAGTTCAGGTGTGTTTGACCCTGAAGGGCGTCAGGTTTCTGTAGCTGTGGTGTCGAGGAGAAATGAGTTTTTGGATAATCTGACTCTTTGATCATCAATGAGACTGAAGGATGTTATACAGCCTAGAGCTACAACAAACTAGATTGTTCTACACTGCAAAGAGAAATTTTGTTGAAACTAACAAACAGCAAAGGTATCGTATCGACCTGCAGCGTCAGAATAATCACCGCAGAGAAACAGACGCAACAACGTGTTCACTCAGGACGTTTCCTCTCTCTCTCTGATCGGTCTAAGGGATGTTTCCCTCTCTATTCTTTCTCTATTTCCTCTCTCTCTCTCTCTGAGCGGCGTGGGGATGATGGATCAGGCCGTTTACGTCTGTAATGGAGGCGTCGCCCTGTCAGGACTAAATCACCGTCATTAATAGATGGAGCTGCTGCTCTGAGTAAAGTCAGGGGAGGAGATGATTTACAGCTTCTGCTCCTCTTTTTCTAATCCGGAGGAGGAGATGGGCTCCTTTCTGGGTCAGTCACCGCCACCGCCACCGCCACCGCCGCCGCCGCCGCTCTGAGGCCAGACAGAAGTAATAGATTCATCAAACTCACTCTGAGCTCTAAGTTTCTCTGAGTTTCTCTGAATCTGAATCTCAGACTGAAATCTCACTCAGCAAAACTCAGAGGAGGAAAAGTCTCTGAACTAGAGTCTGATTAAAGAAAAACAGCCTGGATCTGTTTTACTGTTGTTTGCTTTTGGCGCCAAAATAACTCGTAAGTGGAGTCTGAGACTGAGCAGGAGTTTAGGAGAAACCAGGACCAGTTTCTGATCTCCCTGATAAAACCACCTCACTAACAGCAGCTGTTAATCACAGGAAAACCAAATTAATAACCTGTTTATCGTCTAATAACTGATGAAAAACCAAACTAATAACCTGTTTAACGTCTAATAACTGATGAAAAACCAAACTAATAACCTGTTTATCGTCTAATAACTGATGAAAAACCAAACTAATAACCTGTTTAACGTCTAATAACTGATGAAAAACCAAACTAATAACCTGTTTGTCGTCTAATAACTGATGAAAAACCAAACTAATAACCTGTTTATCGTCTAATAACTGATGAAAAACCAAACTAATAACCTGTTTATCGTCTAATAACTGATGAAAAACCAAACTAACAACCTGTTTATCGTCTAATAACTGATGAAAAACCAAACTAATAACCTGTTTATCGTCTAATAACTGATGAAAAACCAAACTAATAACCTGTTTTTCGTCTAATAACTGATGAAAAACCAAACTAATAACCTGTTTATCGTCTAATAACTGATGAAAAACCAAACTAATAACCTGTTTATCGTCTAATAACTGATGAAAAACCAAACTAATAACCTGTTTATCGTCTAATAACTGATGAAAAACCAAACTAATAACCTGTTTATCGTCTAATAACTGATGAAAAACCAAACTAATAACCTGTTTATCGTCTAATAACTGATGAAAAACCAAACTAATAACCTGTTTATCGTTTAATAACTGATGAAAAACCTCAGAACAAAGAGACTTGAACACAAAGCAGCTAAATAACATCTTCATATCACTGCAGCGTAAGGAGGAGAGAAACTTTTCTACAGGTGAAATCATTTTTAAACTTTTACCACCTCTCATCTGGAATGAATGATTTAACCTGCAGCAGCCACCAGGGGGAGCAGTTTCTGAGGAGGCCTCNAAAAACCAAACTAATAACCTGTTTATCATCTAATAACTGATGAAAAACCAAACTAATAACCTGTTTATCGTCTAATAACTGATGAAAAACCAAACTAATAACCTGTTTATCGTCTAATAACTGATGAAAAACCTCAGAACAAAGAGACGTGAACACAAAGCAGCTAAATAACATCTTCATATCACTGCAGCGTAAGGAGGAGAGAAACTTTTCTACAGGTGAAATCAGTTTTAAACTTTTACCACCTCTCATCTGGAATGAATGAGGAGGTTTAACCTGCAGCAGCCACCAGGGGGAGCAGTTTCTGAGGAGGCCTCATGTTTATACAGACTGTGACCTGAACTAGAACTGAACCAGGACTAATTTCGGACTCCGAGGTTAAATCAGTTTTTGTTTGACTCACGTCCACGTGCATCCACACGTTGTACTTTTTGCAGATGTCAGAGATGGCGATGAGCGGGTCGAAGGCGCCGTAGACGGTGGTTCCTGCTGTGGCGCTGACGAAGAACGGGACGAAGCCCTGAAGAGACGGAGACACCAGGAGATTCAGAGAAAAAGAAACTCAACGACCTAAAGACACAAAGACTCAGAGAAGACAGAAAAAGTGCGTTCACCTTCTGTTTGGCCTCCTGGAGCCTCCTCTCCAGATCTGCTGGGATCATTTTCCCGCTGCAGACGACAGGAAACAGCAGAAGCAAACAGGAAGTCAGCTGATAGTGCTATGCTTTATAATAATATAATACGTTTTCACTTCAGTGTGTAATAACGCTGCGTTTAGGAACAATCTGCAGAAATACTTGAACCCAATAAATAATAACTTCTTAATTATTGTGTCAGTTCTCACAAAATGTGTGTGTTTAACTTTTTTTTATATACAGAAAATGTCAGAGTTTGGTGCATCATGTAATAAACCACCAAAAAAATCAATGTGGTTTTTATCAAGTCTAAAAAGACAATTCAGACTTTAAAGTAAAATAAAAACACCTGCTTCAGTTTCAGAGTAAAGTTACAACATTTATCATCAGAGTGACTGAAGAAAATAGAACTTAATATATATATATATTTTTGGAGTGTTTTTAGTCCTGCATGCAGACTTTTCTCTGTTTTATCTTCTAAAGAGTCTTTAAATGTCACCTCTCGTCTGCTTTGATGCAGATCACACTCTCCGTCCCGATGCCCAGAGCTGCTGCTCCTTTCTTGATGGAGAAATGACTCTGAAAGAGAAAAACAGAAAAACACAGAGAGTGTTGGTGAAACCTCAGACATTTATCACTGTTTTCACTTTAACACTTAAACAGAGCAGCACACACTTTAAACTGTTTTAAATGTTTCTGCTCCTGTTGGCCTTCAGGGCCACCGTAGCTGCTAGAAAACACTTAAACAGAGCAGCACAAACTTTAAACTGTTTTAAATGTTTCTGCTCCTGTTGGCCTTCAGGGCCACCGTAGCTGCTGTAAAACACTAAAACAGAGCAGCACAAACTTTAAACTGTTTTAAATGTTTCTGCTCCTGTTGGCCTTCAGGGCCACCGTAGCTGCGTCAGAGATAAATGAAGGTCGTACGTGTTCAGAGGTGAAGGCCACGAGCCGCGGCACCGACGACATCCCCTTCTCCTTCACCTCAGGGAACATCTTAAAACGAGCCAGCAGCATCGCGTACATGTTAGAGATAGCGCCACCTACAGGAGAGAGAGAGAGAGAGAGAGAGAGAGAGAGAGAGAGAGAGAGAGNGTGTGTGTGTGTGTGTGTGTGTGTGTGTGTGTGTGTGTGTGTGAGGGGGGGTCTCCTCCTTTCTCTCTCTCTCCTCCTGACTGAAGCTCTTATCATCGTTCACAGACTCAAACGTTTGCAGACGCTGCAGAAATAAACCTCATTGTCCTCGTCTCTATCAGCGTTTGACATCAGGACACCAACGCCACCAACGCCACCAACGCCACCAACGCCACCAACGCCACCAACGCCACCAACGCCGCCGTGTGCACAGGGCGCCATCAGGGCCGGGCAGAGGGGGGGGGGGTCAGACTTACATGTTGGTGTTGGCGGTGGAGGTGAGCCAATCAGCTGCCAGGCCGACCATGTCCAGTCCTGTAGAGAGCTGGTTAAAGTAACGAGGGTGAGCTGGTGACAGAGAGAGAGGAAAATTAATAATTGTTAAATCAACGCTGACGTCAGGAGGAAAATCAAAAAGGTTTTTATTTAAAGCAGCAGAGTCTGAGCTGACTCTTTAATGACAGGAGAGAATCAAACACACAAACACTTTAAAGAAAATCCAGGAAAAAGATTCAGAAGGAGAAACATCAGAGTTTCTCTCAAAGATTTGATTTAAATCCTGTTATTAAGAAGAAAAACTGATGTGAGTTTGTGGCTGACGACGCAGAATTAAAGAGATTAATCCCATAGATTTATGAGAATAACCACTTTAGTTTTATAAGAACAAAGTCATAAATTTACAAGAATTACGTTGTAAATTTACAAAAACATGTCACTGATTTACAAGTAAAATTCTGTGAATAAATGAAAATAAGTCATAGATTTACAAGAATTACATTAAGAATAAAAATTTAAGGGAGCAACGTCACAGATTTAAGTCATAAGAAAATGTCTTAAATTTAAAAGAAAAATCATAAATGACTGAGAATGAAGCTGAAGATTTACAGGAATAAAGTCACACGATTATGAAGGCGTTAATTTAAGAGAATAATTCAGAGATTCACAAGAATAAGTTCATACATTTATGAGAATATGTTATCAATTTACAAGATTAAAAACTGTAAATTCACAAAGACGAGTCGTTGATTTACCAGGATAATATTTAGAATCAATGAGAATAAATCATAAATGTACGAGAACAAAGTGATAAATCTAGGAGAATGAAAATGTAAATTTACAAGAACAAAACTATAAATTAACAACAAAGTTATAAACGCAGGAGAATAAAAGTGTAAATTTTAAGAATTAACAAGAATAAAACTTTTCAGATCTACAAACACATTTACGTTTAACAATAAAAGAATAAAACCCAACGACCAAGGAAACGTTTTATTTATTATCTTATTTTTCAGACTAAATTTTGCAAAAACTCTGATTTTAAACCTTTTGAACCTTAAGCAGAAATAAATCAACTGTGCAGAATTATTGTGGATTTTCTTTTAAAATGACAAGTTTCTGCAGCAGCTGAAGAATCTGGTTGTTTTTGTTGATTCCAGTTTTTATCTAAGCACAAATCTACAAAGTGTGAGACCGAATTTATCAGAAATGTTCAAACTTTTAAACATCTACGGTACGGTGAGCTGCAAGGGTCAAACCTGCAGCTTTTATTAAACCATTAAATCTAAAAAAGTGTTGAAGCAGAAAAGTTCACGTCCTTTTATTAAAACAACTTTAAACTGTTGAGCTGTTATTTAATGTTATCAACCACAAAAACATCTGTTTAGTAAAATCAGCTACAAACTGCTCCTTTAAACTCATTTATTTATTTAATTCATTTATTTTTCAACAGAACAAGCAGCAGAAATAAGTCAGAGCCATAAAAACAGGAATTAACCATAAACAGATATTCACAGACTCCACCTTTAAAAAGAGGAATAAAATAAAACTAATCTGACATAAACAGCTCTGTGCTTTTAAAAACATCAGTTCAGTTTGATTCAGTGTCGATTTAAATCCATTGATGTTGATTCAGTAAAAAATAAAATCACACAAATAATCAGATTTTCTGCAGAAAAGTGTTAAATATTTATTTTCACGTTTGCGCTGTTTTTAATCTGCTTTCTTTGCCAGTTTGTTCTTGTTTGGCCTGTTGAGGCCTCCGTACATACACCACGATTAACACACACAGCGCCCCCCACTGGTCAGGAGGATTCACAGAACCGATGTTGAATTAGGCCAAAAATATCACGATACATGGATTAATTTACATTTTTACCCAACCTTTGTGTGTTTGATGTGACAGATCTATGTGGTGTTTATAATAATAATAATAATAATAATGCATTTTATTTCAAGGCGCCTTTCACGACACCCAAGGTCGCCTTACAAAGGGTAAAAAACACATAAAAACAAAATAAAGTTAAAAACAGCAACATAAAAGCAATAGAATAAGGAACAATATTAAAACAGCAGTTAAAAACAGTAGGTTTTATGAAACAGATGAGTTTTGATTTGAAGATGGGGAGGGTGGCAGAGTAACGGAGATCTACATTTATCTACATTATAGAGCCATAATCAGATCTATGTGGTGTAGATCTATATTATTGTGTAATAATCAGATCTATGTGGTGTAGATCTACATTATTGTGTAATAATCAGATCTATGTGGTGTAGATCTACATTATTGTGTGATAATCAGATCTATGTGGTGTAGATCTACATTGAAGCGTAATAATCTGATCAATGTGGTGTAGCTCTACATGTTGCATAATAGCCAGATCTATGTGTTGTATATCTACATGACAGGTACTCATCAGATCTATGTGGTGTAGTCCTATATTAGAGGTTAATGATCAGATCTATGTGGTGTTTATCTACATTATAGTGTAATGTCGCTGCTGTTTGAATCAGGAGGAAAAGCCTGAAGGTTTTTATTAGAACATTAACTGAAACAGATTTACTGCGTCACCGCTCTGCTCCTCAGGAGGAGAAAAGAGGAGGAGGAGAAAAGAGGAGGAGAGAGGAGGAGAGAGAGGAGGAGAAGGAGAGAGGAGGAGTGGACATCAGTTTATCACAAACACTGATTTCTTTCTCCTGATCATCAGTCAGATTTTAAATCAAATCTATTTTTTATTCCATTTCTTTGCTGGAAATATTTTTTAAAGGTTTCATCTCTGAAATGTTTTAGAATAAAAATCTTTCCTCTTTATTTGCTGCTTTAAAATAAAGGAAGCTTTTATATTATTATTATTTTAATTTTAAATCCTGCACCTCCCTTTGCTTTATTTTATTTTGAAAATCTTTATATTTCACTCCTGAAAGTCAGACACCAGGAAACATCACACACGTGAAAAATTAAAAGATTTTTCTGTGATTCAGTTTTTCTTCTTATATCAAAAGGAGCGAAATGCAACATGGGAAAAAGAAAATGTGATTTTAAAATCGAGCAAAAGCAAAAATAAAAGCACAGTTTGGAGCATAAATGTTTTAGAATGTGTTTGACATTTTTAACTCTTTTATATTTGATCTTATTTTTATGTGAAACATTTGTAGGCCGGAGTGAAGGCCTGTGTGTGTGTGTGTGTGTGTGTGTGTGTGTGTGTGTGTGTGTGTGTGTGTGTGTGTGTGCGCGCGCTCTCACCTGTCTTGATGGCGTACTTGAGCGTGGCTCTGCAGCTGATGAGGATGTCATCCAGGGAGGTGGGCTCGTGCTGCAGCTCCCAGTTGTTGAGCTGCAGCAGCTCGTTGGGATAATGAAAATCAATCACTTTGGTTTTTCTGTCGAAAGATTCCACGATGTAGGCGAGCAAAATATCCACCACCTCCTGCAGGAAGGTCATGGTCTTTGCGTCCCCGTCCATGGCCGGGAGCAGGTCTGAGGACCAGAGACAGGACCAGAGACAGGATCAGGGTCTGACCCGGACCAGGACCGGATCAGGGTTTTATTTAATAAACAGGTAAAAACCTGAACCGGGACCAAACTGAACCAACACCGACACGTGTCTGTGCGTAAAAGGAATTAAAACAAACTCAGGCCTGGAACAAAAATCATGTAAAAAAAAGCCTTAAATTGATTTTATTCATCCGTCTGTGAAACACGAGGCTCTGAATTTATTTCTCACTTATTAAAATCCGGAAGATTTTCCTGAAGGTGACCCCAGAAAAACACAGAGACGCGTCAACGAAACACGAAGAATTTTCCAGAAATAACAAAAAGAAAAACGGATTTATTTAATCTGAGCAGGATTGTTTTTAAAAATGTGTTCGAGTTTATTTTCCTTTAATTATCTCGTGGATGTGAAAGAGGGTGTGGACTCAGAATGAATCGTTCCTCTTTTGATTTTATGAAACAAAAAAATCAGCGAAAGACGCAAAAATCTGTCACATCCTCGAATCTGATTTTTAATCTATTTTCGGTTTGATATTAGGAATAAAAATGTGTTTTTTACATTTTTCTGTCAGATGTGAAAAGGTGACCGTGAAGGTGAGTCCAGGGGGGGGGGGGGGGGGGGGGGGGGGGGGGGGGGGGGGGGGGGGGGGGGGGGGGGGGGGGGGGGGGTGGACAGGACGCGTTGTGCGTAAAAATGTGAGTTTTGCGCCTGTTCCGTACCTGTTGAATAGAGACCAGAGAAGCCCTCTGCGGCTTTGGTGCAGTTGCAGGTTTTGTTGCAGCCGCAGGTTCCGCCTGTTTCTGCCTGGGGGGGCTCCTTCACGGACGGATCCGCGCTTTTCTCCACCTCCCCGACATTGAGCAGAGCTTTGGAGCAGAGCAGAGAACAGACTGTTACTCTGCGCATCAGGCCGAACACAACAAAGGGGGAGACAAACGCATCCACATTCTCCCCCCTGACCCCCCCAACCGCCTCCCCCGCAGAAAAAAACAACACAAAAAAAAAACCTACCACATAATTTTGATCCAAATCCTCCAGAAAATTTCTGAGCCGCTGCCTGACACCAAGCCCGGGCTGCAAGAGAAGATGAGGGAAAAGGTTCAGGCTGCTGTGTGTGTGTGTGTGTGTGTGTGTGTGTGTGTGTGTGTGTGTGTGTGTGTGTGTGTGTGTGTGTGTGTGTGTGTGTAGCTGCAGCAGGCCTGAGCGCAGACACAAAGCTCACATAAATCCACTCACGCGTGCTCGGGCTCTGGTTGCCGGTGTTGGCCCCCGCGTTTTCCCCCCCCAGGGACCAGAAGCCTTGAGATGCCATCGTTACCGGGACTCAAAGCCCATCCACGGCGCGCGCACACCCGTTCACACACCCGTTCACAGCTGATGTGGATGATGTGGAGCTGAGCATCCGCCGCGCGCGCGCTGCAGGAAAAACCTCCACGGGAGAAACGCAGAGAAAGGAGCAGGAGTCCACGGAGCAGCAAGAGGAGAAAAAGCCGCAGAGAGAGGAGCTACATGTCCAGGAGGAGCAGAGAGAGGAGTGAAGGCAGCAGCAGGTGCAGGGAAAGGTGTGTTTCCTCTCTTTTCTGTCTCTTCTCTCAGCAGCGGAGGGGAGCGCAGCGGCGCAGCTGCTCTGCCTCCATCTCTAATTGCTTCTGACCCAAATTCACGTCAGCGCACAGTCTCCGCGTGACGAGCTGCGCTGCGTCTGCGTCGTGACTCCAAACATCTCCAACACTTCTGAGCTGCTCACACCAGAACACGAGCTGCTCCTCACGGCCTCACCGAGCTCTGTCCCCGGGGACTGAGGAGGAGGAGGAGGAGCAGAGAGGAGGAGCAGGAAGAGGAGGAGGAGAATGAAGGAGAAGGAGAGAGTCTGTTCCTCCTCTGTCCTCAGGGCTGGGCGCGTTACTCCAAACACCATCAACCTCCTGATAATCCAGAATATAAACATGATTCTAAAAAACTCCTGATACTTCAGAATATTTCACGCTCCATAAACATGATACTGAGAAAAATGTTTTAGTCTCATCATGTTCTGCAGAAACACCAGAACATGAGGCTCTAAAACTCCCTGATCCTCTAAAAACCTTAATACCTCATTTCCCTCCTTATTCTAAAATGTTATAACACAAATGTCTTGATACCCCAGAATACTTCACACCCCATAAACACCTCTGTAATTGAAAATACATATATGCAAAAAAACAACAACCTCCTGATTCTACGTAAACCCAGAGAC
>RPOG01001125.1:37357-48776 GCA_008086565.1 Thalassoma bifasciatum
TAACTTCAGACGGCTGCAGCAATTGTTCTCCATCTGTGACTCACGTGGATGAGGTTGTAGTAGGTGGAGTCCTCGGGGGTGTTCAGGGTCTTTGGCTGCTGGGTCCTTCGGGGGGTCCGAGAGAGTCTCTTCTCACCTGGAGGAAACAAAGATTATTTATTATTACTTTTCTTATCTTTCTGTATCTTCCTACATTTCCCAGAATCCCTCTCTGTCACCTGCAGGTTAAAACTGAAAGTGCAGCTGTGACTGATTCATTTCTTCTGTCTCTTTGTGTCTGATCCTCTCATGGTTTTTCTTACTTTATCACTTTTTCTCCTCCATGATTAAAACATCTGCTTGAATCAAACTTTTTATTCTGGGACACAAACCTGCATGGGTCAGAATTTTAAAGAAAATAAAATCAGGTTTTATCAAACTTCCTGTGGTCACTACAGTGACAACTATTATAGCTCTGACAGTTTCACCCTCAGGCTTCAGGAGATTTTTCCAGCAGAGCTAAAAACAACCTTTGACACATCAGTGACCTCACACTCTGAGCTCATTCTCTGCATCATATCGAGCGTTTACAGCCACGAGTGGAGGTGTGTGTGTGTGTGTGTGTGTGTGTGTGTGTGTGTGTGTGTGTGTGTGTGTGTGTGTAAATCCATCTCATCTGTCACGCCTGATGCCTCCCGCTCACTGCTCGTCCTGTGACATCATTAAGGACATCACAGCGAACTTCTCTTTCTCATTATTAATTTCTGTTGTTTCTGGAATAATCTCAGGTGAAGCGTTTCTCAGGTGAAGTGTTACTCAGGTGAAATGTTTCTCAGGTGAAGTGTTTCTCAGTGTTTATCAGGTGAAGCGTTTCTCAGGTGAAGCGTTTCTCAGCGTTTCTCAGGTGAAGTGTTTCTCAGGTGAAGTGTTTCTCAGGTGAAGTGTTTCTCAGGTGAAGCGTTGCTCAGGTGAAGCGTTTCTCAGGTGAAAGTTTGTCGTATTATTGAAGAACTACAAAGGTCGGCGTCTCTCAGGTGAGTGAAGCTAATTTCACACCAACGCTGATGAATTGCTGATGTCACTGTCGGACGCACTAACCTGATTACCGTTAGACGACCTTTGGCGCCCGGCGTTCATCACAAACGTTTGTGACGAGGTTTGTTCTGCGGCTGAGCTCTGATTGGCTCTGAGGAACGAGCAGGAAAAGCTGCTTTAATGTCGCTGCTGGAAATAACAGAGACAATTATTCAGTTTGCCCTCAGGAGACGAACCTCAGAGGAGGCGGGAAAGGTCAAACACGCCAAACACGGCGCCGAGGGAGACCGTTTAACCACGGCGCTCAGAGCTGACGGCGCTCAGATATGAAACATCAGGAACAATCAGAGTTTGATCAAATGAAGCCGAACGCTGCGGTAAATTCATCTTTATTACACTTCAGCGCTGACATTTCCTCTGCTCCTGAAAACAATCGAGCACCTGAACGCATCACATCTGATTTCTGATGACACGCGGCGAAGAGCAGCACTTCCTGTTTGGACACTTGACTTTCCCTGGTTTCCTGATCCGATCACGCTCACAGGGGGAAGGAAAAGGCGATAACATCACCGTCGTCTCTGAGGCAATAAAATCTTTTTCATGAGGAGGCGAAGACGGCGAAGACAGCGAAGACGGCGAAGAAAGAGCTGACACACACGACTGTGATCAGAACGATTTCAGAGAATCAGTCCAGAAAACTCTGGATTATCTCTGATTATTAACCCTGATATTATTCTGACTTGCTCTGCTGAGAAAACACTTTTTTTGTTTCCACCATATTCACATATATTTCACAGTGACCTTTGTAATACACGGTATAAAAGATATGATGTATGTAAAAGTCTTTTTTGAGTATAAAGAAGCTGAATTTTGACTTTTCTCACTCAGGTGACTATCAGAGGTTCATATGATGATGTTTTATCACACACAGGTTTGTGTCATCACATTTCTGTATCACCAAAACAAAAATAGTCATCACTAATTTTACATGTAAATAGTAAAGTATGGGATGATCCGTGTCATTTTCAAGAAATTCTGTGAAAGAAAATTAGATGTTCTGAGAAAATTAATTTATAAATCAGGTGAAATTGGAGGGTAACAGGTGTGTGAACAGTGAAACCAGTGAAACCAGTGAAACCAGTGAAACCAGAGAAACCAGTGTGTTTGATCCTTACTGCTCTGGTGATTCTGTGGAGTGAAGCCGTTGACTGTTTTCGCTCTCACAAACATGCCGTTGTTCTCTGGGTTCGATTGATGAGCCTGGATGATGGTGTTCAGCTTCTGCTGCAGGGACAGAAAGTCCTGAGACGCTTTAGCGATCTGTTTAAGAAAAAAGACAAAAAAAACATAAAAACAGAGAATAAAAGACTCAGAGACTAAAAAACTTACTTTCATATTTAACAAATGCATAGATTTTTTTCCAAAGGTCAAATTAATCAATTTTCTGTGATATTGTTATTTTCCCTTTTACAACACATTATGTCTAGTTGCTCAATTTCCTGTTTTAATGACAAGCTCTTATTTTGAAAGGATGCTTCAGTTCCTGCTGCTGGATCAGGAATCAGAGTAAAAACAACCAGAAGAGAAAAAGTTTGATGTAAAAGCTTCTTCCCCTCCAGCAGAAATTTAAGTTAAAGGTTTAAACTGATGACAAAGGTCAAAGGAAGGTCAAATATGTCACACACAGGTTCCCGTAGCTCACTGATAAACGTGTGTGTGTGTGTGTGTGTGTGTGTGTGTGTGTGTGTGTGTGTGTGTGTGTGCGCTGACCTCGGCGGAGAAGCCGTGCAGCTGGGCGGCGTCCCTCTTGGCGCCCTGCTTGTTGGCCTCCAGGCGTTTCCGCTCCTTGTGGCCCCTGAAGTTGCTCTGGATCTTCACCGCCGCCTGCTCCTCCTCCTCTCTCTCTCTCTCTGCGTCCGCCTCGTCTTTGCGCTCGATCATCACATCGGAGACGTCCACGCCGTCCTCCGTGGCCTCCTGCGCCTCCTCGTACTCCTCCTCCTTGGCCCTCCTCCTGGCCTCCCTCTCCGCCTTCATCTTCTTCCTGTCGCGGTGACCTCTGAAGTTGCTCTGCAGGACGGTGGCGGCTTTCTCCTCCTCCAACGCCGACTCTGGCGCCGCCGCCGTCTCCGCCTCCTTCTTCCTCTTCTTGGGGATCTTGCCCTCCTCCTCCAGGCGTTTGCGCTCCTTGTGTCCTCTGAAGTTGCTCTGCAGGACGACGGCGGCTTTGGCCTCGTCCCGATCCTCCGCTCTGACCTCGTCCGTGGGGGAAACGGCGGCGTCGATGGCGTCTTCTGGACTCTGAGCCTTCTTCTTCTTGGCGGGGATCTTCCCCTCCTCCTGCAGCCTCCTCCTCTCTTTGTGACCTCTGAAGTTACTCTGCAGGACGGTGGCGGCCTTCGTCTCCTCCTCCACGCTGACTCCTCCTCCTCCTCCTCCTCCTCCTTCCTCTTCTCCTTCTTTTCCGTTCTGCAGCTTGTTCTCGTCCTGCTCTTCCTGCCACACGTCGGCGGCGACGGCGTCTTCGATGGGAACCTCCTCCTCGTCCACTCCCGTCTGCTCCTCGTCGTCGGGAACCTGCGTGTGGTCGCTGTCGTCGTCCTCCTCCGCCTCGTACGTGCTCTCGTCTTCATCGTTCTCGTTCTCCGGCGTCTTCTCTCCTTCCTCCTCGTTGCTGGTGGGCTCTTTCTCTCCTCCTTCTCCTCCTTCTCCTCCTCCTTCCTCCTCCTTCTCCTCCTCCTCTGTGACCTGTGTGTCGCTCTGAGCCTGTTTCCTCTCCTTAAACTTCTTCCTCTCCTTGTATCCTCTGAAGTTGCTCTGAAGAACCACGGCAGCTTTAGTTTCTTCTTCCTCGTTTGTAGCTGCAGAACTTTCTTCTCTCTCCGTCTTTTCTGCTTCAGGAGTTTCTTCTTCTTCTCCTCGTTCTTTCAGGCTCTTCTCCTCTTTCTCTCTCTCTTTGGCTTCTCTGCAAACAGAAAGAACAGAAAGATCAGAAAGATCAGACCCAAACTCTGACTCTTTCTCTCTGTTGTTCCTCTCCTCTCTCACCTCTGTTTCCCTCTGAAGTTCCTTCTCTCCTTGTGTCCTCTGTATCGCGCCTGGATCTTAGTTGCAGCTTTGTTCTTCTCCTCCACCAACTCCTTATATTTCTTCTTTGCCAGGTAACCTCTGCAGACTGAGGAGGAGAAGAGGAGGAGTTAGAAACACTCAGAATAAAGTGACCATATCCTAAACTGGAGAATGGTATAAAATCCTCCTCAGGATCCTCTTTTCTTCTCACCGGCCTGAAACTGGACGATGAAAGTCTCTAACTTTGCTTTGCTCTTGCCGTCGGCCACTTTCCTGCGAGCTTTGTGTCCTCGGTACGCTGCGTTAAAAAAAGAGAGAGAGAAACATTGGAGTTATACTCAGAGTTTTCATAAAAGAGAAGAAAAGCTGCAGACAGAAACAGGAGTTATAATCAGTGTTTTCATAAATAAAAAGCTGCAGAATGTGTGAAGTTTCTGACCTGACTGCAGCACCAAAGCGCTCTGCTCTCTCTCCTTCAGGAGGCGTCTGTATCTCTTTGCTCCTAACCAGCCGCGGACGTAGGCCTGCAGCAGGACGATCCTCTGAGTGGCCTGCTGCACCATCAGGTTCAGCTGCTCCACGTGGTAATACTTCAGGAACACCTGCAGGATGGGACAGCATCACACACACAACAAGAAAACCTGGAGTCAAACTAAAACGACAGTCAAACTGAAACCAAACTGAACTCAGGTTTACCATCGTTTGCAGACTTCACAAACCCAGGATCAGTCTTTAGCTTGATGCAACTATCATCATTTATTCTGATCTCAGGGGAAAATCTGAGGCTCTTTGTGTCGTCAGGATAAATCTTCAAGAACAGTTTCTGTCTTCACTAATTATGGATTTTGATTCAAACTTTCTGCCTCAAATATAGATGTAAACACAGACAGGATCATTACACAGGGTTTGTAAAGGTCCAGATTTTGATTCATTTGAGATTCTGAATGAAAAATGTTCTGAAGGATGTGGAAATAAACAATAAAACATAAAAGATGAACTTAGAGCACAATAAATGTTCTGAAGTTTCAAATGACGTGTAAGATTTTTATGTAATTTTTTATCATGAGGAAGATGTAAAATCATTAATCTGGTTCTAAAATCTGCCTGAGCAGCAGCAGAGTGAGTGATGCCACAGAAACTGAGACTAAAGTTTTTCTCTTCCTCCTTCAGAGACTCAAACAGAAACTCTTTGTTTTTCTCTTCAGCAGCAGAAGGATGAGAGCGGCTTTTAGAAAAGTCTTCAGAGTTTGAGACGCTCTAAAAATAAACCTGAGCAGCTGAGGAGCCTCTGAGTCACATGTTACTCCTGCTCCACCTCCTCCTGCTCCTCCTCCTCCTCCTCCTCCTCCTCCTCCTCCTCCTCCTCTCACCTTTGTCTTCCCCATCGCCCAGCTCTCCAGTTTGGCCTTTTCCAGGATGGCGGCGCAGGTTTCTGGAGTTCCTGATGGCTCCTCATGAGCGTGGAAGGCCAGGATGTAATATCTGCAGCAGAAACAGTCACACAGGTTATTAATGATAATAATAATAATAATAATAATAATAATAATAATAATAATAATAGTAATAATAATAATAATAATAATAATGATGAGGGAGTGGTACCTGCAGCAGACTGTGACACAGATTATTAATAATTATTAACAATAATAACGTCTGAAGCTGCTCTGAATAAGCGTTAACGTTCCTGATCTCTGAGACTCGCTGACCTCTTCACGAAGTTGGCGAACAGGATGCGGTGTGAGTAACCCTGGCGTCTGATCTTGGCGGTCTCCAGGACGCCCGTGTACCTGAGCTGAACCAGAACCTTCTCGCGGTCAAACTTGTTGGCGTGGCGGTCGTTGTTGGGTTTGATGCAGCGGACGAAGTGCGGCTGCCCGGCCACCATCTTGGAGAGCAGGTCCATGAGAGAGTACTGGGTCAGACAGACGGGTCAGAAACAGAGTCAGCATCTGCATCAGCTGATTCCACACAAACAGGAAACAGGAAAACAGGAAAGAGGAAGTGCTCTCACTCTGAAATAAGAGGCCACGGTCTGCGTCCTCATGTTGGTGGTTTCTCTGGGATGATACGGCGTGTCGCCAGGATCCACCGGCTGAAAACACAAAACTCTGCTTTAACTCAACTCTCTGCAGAAACTCTGCTTTAACTCAAACCTCTGCAGAAATATCTGCTTTAACTCACAAACCTCTGCAGAAACTCTGCTTTAACTAAAACCTCTGCAGAAACTCTGCTTTAACTCACAAACCTCTGCAGAAACTCTGCTTTAACTCACAAACCTCTGCAGAAACTCTGCTTTAACTCTCAAACCTCTGCAGAAACTCTGCTTTAACTCAAACCTCTGCAGAAATATCTGCAACTCTCCATCTTTGTCAGTCTGAGACATGAACTTGTTTTTAGATGGATCATCTTGAAGATCTTGGTCAGTGAAAGTCTTAAAAACATCCTGATTTAAATCATTTCTCGGTCGAAACAAACTTTTAAAACTTGTCAACAGGTTTTGAAGCTGCAGAGTTATTTATTTAAGATAAAAATCTGCAGCTCATTATGAGATAATTATTATGATTTCAAGCTGTCTCTTATTAAATATAATAAATAAAGATTAAACCTCATGTTTAATTATAAGATATCTTACCAAGAAAATTGTCACTTCTTACGTTGGTAGATTTTTTTGCTTATTACAGGCAGAAATATCTTAAGTTTTTTTATTATTATTACTTATTTTTAGAGTGTCATTTTTCCAGTGTATCATTATGTTGTTGTTGTTGTTGTTACTCTGGGATAAACTCAGTATTAATGATCCAATGATCTGTTTAAACAGATTTAATGGAAACACTAAAGCTTTACCATCCAGTTAGATTTATTTAGTGACAGTTTGTGAAATATTTTTTATTTCCAGATTCTTTATTTATAGGAAATGATTTCTAATCTTCCTCCAGTAACAGGAGGTGAAACAGAAAGAGTTTGAGTTTATCTGCAGAAGAAGTGAAGGATTATTTCATGTAGTGAGGATCTAAAGTTACTGAGTGAAGAGGAAACAGAGTTTAAATCTAAGTTTGAAGAATCTAAAGTCAGGAAAAGGAAACTAACTCTAAGAAATGATGTTTTTACCTCCGTGACAGAAAAAGAACTGTACAAGGTCAGCACGCCCATCTTTGAGCCCCAGAAACAGAAAAAGAGGAAAACAGACAGAAAAACAGAGACAGAAGAGAGGAAAAAGAAAAGAGGAAGTTTAATTACAGTCAAACAGACAAACAAACTTTAATCAGGTTTAGGTTTAGAGCAGGAAGAAGAAACAGACTGAACACGTCTGTATGAGGCTGAAGGAGATAAATCAGAGCTGACACAGACTGAGGGGGGGGGGGCTGTACCTTAGCGAAGGTGATGGTGCGTGACGGCGTCCGCAGAGTGTTTACGCCTTTACCCTTGGTGTGAGCCAGGTTACCTGAGAGAGAGAGAGAGAAACAGAGAGAGAGAGAGAGAGAGAGAGAGAGAAACAGAGAGAGAGAGAGAGAGAGAGAGAGAGAGAGAGAGAGAGAGAGAGAGAGGAGGAAACTTTCAGCTTTAACTGGAACTGAAGAGAGAGAAACTCTACAGCTCAAACTTCAACAACTCTATCTGTGTTTATTGGCCCTTTTCCTCTGACTCGTCTCAGCTCTACTCTACTCGTCTCTACTCGGTTTGTGTTGTGTTTCCATTAGCGCGGTACTACGCGTCAGACGCCAGTTTTTAGTACCTACTCTACCCTGGTTCTAAGAGAGTAAAGCTGATACTAAAAGGTGACGTGGACGGACTGCCGGTCACTCATTGGTCAGAGAATGTCGTCTCTGCAGCTTCTGACTCTGAACAAATCACTTACAAGAGGCAAAGGAATAAGTCAGCGACGGGTTTTTAATGACATTTAAACCTGACGGCACAGAACCAGACTGAATGAAGACAAAATACAGCCCTAAAATGCTCCTTCATGATTCCTAAAGAAGTTAAAAGTCCTTTTTAAAGCAAAAAGAAGTTAACAGCAAAGATAGTTGGCTTTAAAGAGTCNAGAGAGAGAGAGAGAGAGAGAGAGAGAGAGAGAGAGAGAGAGAGAGAGAGAGAGAGAGAGAGAGAGAGATGAGTGCAGGTTATTGGGGTTGAAAGCAAAGTATGAAGAAACTATTAGAGCGTCCTGGTCTCTCAGCACCTCAGCGATAAGAGGGAGATCAAAACAAGGAGGAGGAGAGAGAGAAAGTGACGGGGGGGGGTTAATGGAGGGATGGAGCAGGGTTTGGTCTCTGTGTAGTGGACGTCTTAATCAACATTGTCAGGTTTTCTTTCAGGAGGCAACATGTGCAGTTTCAGGCTGACAGCTCTCTCACTAACTCGCCCACTCGCTCTGAAACAGATCGTCATGAGCAGAAATCTGGATCCAACGCTTGTTAACTCTTTAACTTGTTACGTGTTTTGTTCTCGCTCAGCTGCTGATCTTTGTTTCCTGCAGAAATAAACTGATCAGAATCTGTTCGTCCTCGTTTTTCTAAACCACAAACGTCACTTTTCTCCGTTTCTCTGTTTCTCTGAGTTCAGAGTTTTCAGTCACAGATGCATCAACATCAGAGCTGAACAATAAAAAAATAAAATCTAATTGTGATCATTTTTCCCATGTTTCATTTTTAAGTCCCTTGTCTTACGTAACACTGACATTAATTTCAGTCTGACATTTTTTTAAAACTTAGTACTCCTATTTTTTTTTTTTTTTTTTTTTTTTTTTTTTTTTTTTTTTTTGCCTATTTTTGTCGTTTCTAACTTTTTTTTCTACTTTTGGAACAATTTTTTGTTACTTTCCCAGAAATGTTTAAGTTCTTTGCCACATTTCTTGCTTTTAAACATTTTTGCCACTTAAAGCTCATTTTTATTGTTTATTCTTGTCATTTTCCACATTTTTTTTTTACTCTTTTCGACCAATTTTTGCCACTTTTAGAGTATTTTCCAAGATTTCTGCCAAATTTTCTTGCTTCTGACTGTTTTTGTTACTTATAGCTCATTGTAATTGCTTCTTCTTGTGGTCATTTTTCACTATTATTTTCTGTTTTGGACCATTTTTGTCGACTTTGAGAATATTTTCCAAGTTTTTTGCCAAATTTATTTGCTTCTGACCATTTTTGCCACGTGGAATTAATCTTTATTGCTTCTGTTTTAGGTCATTTTCACTCTTTTTTGCCCCCTTTGGACCAATTCTTTTGCTACTTTTCAACAACTTTCCAAGTTTTTTTTTGCCACTTTTCTCTCTTGAAGTCTTTTGTGCTGGTTGTGGATGAGGGTCTTTATTTTCTCAGATGGTAAAACTGACCATTCTTCTTGGCAAAAAGCCTCCAGTTCCTGTAAATTCTTGCTCTGTCTTGCATGAACTGCAGGTTTGAGATCTCGAGACTGAGATGGCCACTCCAGAACCTTCACTTTATTCTGCTGTAGCCAATGGCAGGTCCACTTGTCCTTGTGTTTTGGATCATTGTCATGTTGTAAATTGTGTTTTCATTCACATTTTCTGAAAAAAGGGCAAAATTATAAACTCTGTCAGGGAACGTAAACTTATCACTTTTTTATTATTCATTAATTATTAATATTTCAGAAGAAATGAGAAAATAACAGTTTTCACTGCGGTAAAGCACAGAGTCATATTATTTAAACTCCTACGGGTCCACGCAAGGGACATCCTGTCTCTGTTTATTTGCTTCTTCTCATTTATGTTAAAAGTGTCACAGATGCAGAAACTAAAATCAAACGACTGAACATCCCTAAAAAGAAGGGTAACTTAGAAAAAAAGGAAATTTTAATCATGACGAAAAGCTTGGACATCGTTTATCAGAACAACAACAATAAGTTAATTTTTTGACTCTTATAAAGTATTTGTTCTGATTTTTAATTTTTGTTTTGTCTTTAGATTCACTCTGCACTGTCTGATTATTTCCAGTTTCCATCTTCTCTGTTTTTAAACAAACTCATTTTGAACATGAACAGTTTCATTAATTACAGCACAACAACAACAACCCACTACCACAACAACTGGGACTTTACACATTTAAACACTTTTACCTTCTTTTTTAACACTTTTGAAACCTTTTTTTATACTCTCTCACTATTTTCCAGGTTCATTCCCAAATTTCTGACCTATTTTTGTTGTTTTTGCCACTTTTAGACCATTTATTGCAACAAACTGACTATTTTCCACTTTTAATTCCAACTTCCTCGCTATTGTTGTAGACTTTGGCCATTTTTACCTATTTTCACTGTTTTTCGCCACATTTTTGGCCATTTTAGTCACTTTTCATTCATTTTTCATTCCACTTCCACTTTATTCCATTCCACTTTAAGACCAATTTGTTGATACTCACTATTTTCCAGCTTTATTTCCAATGTAATTTTTGCCTATAGTTTACACTCAAACTACTTTTTTTTTTGCCACTTTTGAACAATATTATCCAACAAATTGACTGTTTTCAAGTTTTATCTGTAACTTTCTTGCCATTTTAGTTATTTTTGGCCATTTTAGTCACTTTTCACTCTTTTTTTTTTACATTTTTGGAACATTTTTTTAAATTCCTTCTCACAATTTTCCAGGTTCACTTCCAACTTTTTTGTTTTTGTCAATTTTTTAAACTTTTGTACCATTTTTTGCAACAAACTGACTATTTTCCTCGGTAAATCCCAACTTTCTGGCAACTTTTGTTGACTTAGTGTTAACCACTTTCTACTGTTTTCATCATATTTTCCACCATTTTTTGCTATTTTCAGAATTTTTAAAAGCTTCCTCAAAATTTTTCACCATTTTTGTTTTTTTCTGTTTTTTCCTCTTTTCTCCACTTTTATTTTTGACACTCAAACTACTTTTTGCCACTTTTGAACAATATTTTCCAACAAATTGACTGTTTTCAAGTTTCATCTGTAACTTTCTGGCCATTTTTTCCACTTTTCACTGTTTTTCGCCAGATTTTGCATCTTTTTTTGCCTCTTTCTGAAAATTTTAAAGTTTCCTCTCGTAATTTCTCGCTAAATTTTGTGACTTTTTTGGCCATTTTAGTCACTTTTCACTTCTTTTTTTTGCCACTTTTGGACCATTTTTTAAACACTTTCACTATTTTCCAGATTTACTCCCAATTTTATTGACAATATTTGCAACAAACAGACTTTTTTCACAAGTTCAACTTTTTTCCCATTGTTGCTGACTTTGGCCAATTGTAGCACTTTTCACTGTTTTTGTCTCTTTTTCACAATTTTTACTACTTTCTGATTTTTTTATGATTCTCTCCAAAATTTTCTTGCTAATTTTGTCTTTTTTGCCTCATTTTTGGCCCTTTTTTTTTTT
>RPOG01001125.1:50452-65598 GCA_008086565.1 Thalassoma bifasciatum
AAAAAAGCTCTCACAGCCTGAGAGGAAGAAGAAGAAAAACACTTGAGCTGGAATCAAAGTTAGACTGAGGCCTGATGAGCAGGGACAGTTACTGAGACAGATGAGAGAGGAATAAAGATAAGACTTTAACTGCAGGGAAATGATGAGTATTAAATCATTAAAGAGAGAAACAGAGAGAGGAGCAGGAGGTTTGCAGTCACATGTTGCTCCCTCTCTCTCTCTCTCTCTCTGGAATATTCCGTGCGGAGCAGCAGAACACGCGTGTAGAAACTGGGACATAAAGTTGTGACTGATGATTATTTATTGTAACTGGAGCTGACGGTGAAATATGCCGCGCGGGGCTGGAGCTGTAAACACAGAGAACACGGAGCAGGAGAGAGAGCTTTTATGGAATCCATGTTCTCCTCCTCCTGCTCCTTCTCCTGCTCCTCTGCAGCAGCAGCTCCGCGCGGTGACACCTCCTGATTTATGGCTGTGTTTAGATAAGAGCCCGCAGTAAATGGTTTCTAAATCGCGTCAAGGTCATGTAATGTAATGGGATAATGTTTTCAGGCCATGGAGATAAGATGACGTGTTTAGTGTGTGAGGAGCTGCGCGGAATTAATGCGCTGATAACTGCGCCTCTTTCTGAGGCCGCGCACTGAGTCTGCCTCTCCAAAAAACACAAAAACCCTCCATCACTCTGAGAATTTACTCCTGCAGAGCGCGCGCACACACCTGGGGATTTTATCATTAACACGAGAATTACGCACTCAGGAAAATCTGTTTTTGACTTTGATTTAACCTTTAATGCGAGAAACAGGGGAGGAAACAAACCACTGCACGTGTTGAGAGTTTAGAAAAAACACTGATTCCAGATTTAAAATATTTCATGTTGCTCATTCAAACATTTTGGCCTCAGCGGTTTGTTGGTTCATCGCTTCGTCTTTTGCCATGTCAATGACTGAATCCGTCAATAACACTCATTTATAAAGTTTTATCTTCTCAATATGATGTGTAATATTTCGGATAATTTGTGTAAATTTAAAAATCCCTGAATAAGAAGAGAAATCAGCGCGTAATGGTACCAAATATCCATTTTCTTTGGCGCAATTGGCGCAAATTTAAAATTTACGCGTTTATTGACCTGAAATCCTGCTTCCTCTGCGTGTTCTGCAATATTTTGCATAATTTATCATTTGAATGGAAATGAATAAAACAAAATAATTTTTCATTTACTCAGAATTTAAAAGAGTCTTTATACAAACTGCCTTGGACGCGTAAATGTGGTGCGTAAATTCTGTGCGTAAAACCTCCCCAAAAACAAAAGCGGCCAAATTTCTCACAAAACGGATTAATTTTTTGTTGATTTTATGAAAGCTAAGACAGTTTTGTGTCCTGTGTGAAAGTCAGAGCAGCCCTGTATGTGTAGAATCCTCTCCCACAGGCAGATCTTTGCTCCCTGCGCAGAGCTGAGCGCGTATGGCACCATGGCGCATGAACCTCTGCGGACACTCCTCCCACCGCGGCCGCTCTCCTCCATTGGCTGCTCCCTCCGCACGCTGACATCCAAACCATATAAACCTGGGGCCTCACACCTTCTCCGGGGTCAAATTTCTCCGCGGAGTCAGAGGAAGCTCTCCGGGAAGAAGAAGGAGCCTCAGAAGTGGATCTGGATCCTTCTCCTCTGGATTATAAACCTGCGCGCGCGGCCTCTTCCTGCTGGAGCTGAAGCTTCTCTGAGGATCATGTGAATGCGCAGATTTCTTCTGGGGGGATTTTCACGCTGGAGTGTGTTTGCTGAGAGTCTGAGAGCAGCAGAGACGCACAGGCCTCATTTCTCCTGCGGCTCATGATGAACCTGATCGGGGGTTACCAGCATCACCACCACCTGATGCACGAGCCCTTCCCCTTCGTGCAGCGCTGTCACCAGGACGCCCCCCCGTACTTCCAGAGCTGGGTGGTCAACCACGGGGAGATGCCCCCGGACTTCCAGCTCCAGGCTCCGTACCCCGGCGCCGCGGAGCTCGGTCCGCCCGGAGCCGCGGCTCATGACGCCCGGCTGGAGGGTCTGCAGGCCGGGCTGGGGAAGAGGAGGACGTCGGGGCCGAAGAAGGAGCGCAGGAGGACGGAGAGCATTAACACCGCCTTCGCGGAGCTGCGGGAGTGTATCCCCAACGTCCCCGCGGACACCAAGCTCTCCAAGATCAAAACTCTGCGCCTGGCCACCAGCTACATCGCGTATCTGATGGATGTTCTGGCCAAAGACTCCGGGGAAACCGAGGGTTTCAAGGCCGAGATCAAGAAGTTCGAGAGCAGAGACATGAAGAGGAAACGGGAGCCGGTGAGTTCAGTCTTTACCGAGCGAGACACGGGAAACTGCGGAGTTTCATTTAAACTCATTTAACTGATTTATTTAAAGTAAACTGAGAGAAAACTACTTTAAAAAAGCTCCAGACTTTATTATTGTTATCACTTCCATTTTATATTTGATGTTTTATATTTTAAAGAAGCTTCTGTGAATCTGGTTTGAGTTAAGAAACATGTTTGTGGGGAAACTGAATATTTAAACATTTTACTTTAAACAACACAAAAACAAATACTACTAATTATAATAAAAACTTTTCACTTTATTTAAATTTAACATTTGTAATTTCTCTTCATCTTTTTAGATGCATTAGTGTATGTTTGTAATTTTATTCTAGTTTTACCTGATCCTCGTTTTTCAGGGTGTTAATGTTTGTTTTTGCTTCATTACTGTGAAAATTAATAAAAAAATTACTAATAATAAAAAAGTACAACCTTTGGTTTTCAGAAATAGTCATGTATTAAAACAAATAATAATTTAAAAAAATGCAGCATTTTAACAGCGCAATGAAAAAAAAATCACGGGACAAACCTTTTAAAAAGGGTTTTATTTTACTTTTTACTTTTGGCTTTAGTGAAAAAAAAACCTTAACTCTAAGAGTATTTTACATTTTTAAAATAAGGCCAAATCATATTTGTTATTAAATTATATTTCCCTTTGTTTTCATTCTTTCAGAACCAGAGTTCACAGATTTATGGAAGAAATTAAAAACAGTCGAAATGTTAAAATAATATTTATAATAAACATCTAAATGGCACAGTCTTGTTGTGTATTTAAGTTTATTTTCCCCTCACACACTTTTCTTCAGTTTGATTTAGTTGCTCGTAAATTTCTCCTCTTTTTTACGCATGTGCAGTTTTTTAGTTTATTCATATTTTTCCTTATTTATAAAGATAAAAAAACTATAATCATCGTTCAATAAGTTCTAAAATAAAATGTGTTGGATTTATTCAGCCTTTAAATGACACAAAGTTTAATTTTAATCACATTAACACAGATTGTAGAAAGAAAATTATATTTGAGGATAAAATTCAAATTTAGAGAATTCAGATTTTAGATTTGATTTGTTTTAATTTACACGTTTAAATCAGTTAATTGAGTTTTTTAATGATAATATTAAACAACAAAGATATAAAAATAAAGCTCATCTGCTGTTTAAAATAAATGAAGTTATTTGAAGAAAGTTTTATGTTTCAGTTTGAATTTTAATTTCACTTTTTGAAGCCTGTGATGTGATGACGTGGAGAAAACTGTTAAAGTTTCTGTGTCCGTGAAGGCATCACGAGAATAATGAGACTTAATATTTAAGAGTTTAGGTTTGAAGTGTTCAGCCTGTTTCTGTTTGTTTGTGTTTGTTTCTGTGTTTAATGATGAAGATGATGAAGATGTTTGTGTTTCTCTCTCAGCCTGAGAGTCTCCAGGATTCTTTAGGAGCAGAGAAGAAGGTGAAAGGAAGGACCGGGTGGCCGCAGCAGGTCTGGGCTCTGGAGCTGAACCAGTGACCCTGCTCCTGCTCCTCCTCCTCCTGCTCCTCCTCCTCCTGCTCCTCCTCCTCCTCCTCAGAGACTCTGATCAGATAATAAAACCACTGAGTGACCCCAAACACACCGCTGTGCGCGCGCAACCAGGCGAGACGAGGAGCAACGGAAGGACAACACGAGGAGGAGAAAAGAGGAGAAAAGAGGAGAAAAGAGGAGGAGAAAAGAGGAGGAGAAAAGAGGAGTAAAGAGGAGGAGGCCTTCACGGACCCGCTCTGAGGGTCTCCTCTCTCCTCCTGAGGCCCGGAGCAGCGCGCACAGACCGGACTGTTTGTGTTTCTGCGCCTCCGTCCTGTTCTCCAGATGTTTCCACAGAAAAAAAAACCCCAAATGTTTCTGCTCCAGAAAAGAAAAGAGGAGAAAAGAGGAGAAAAGAGGAGAAAAAAGGAGCAGCGGACTGTTCCCATTCACTAAACCTTCAGGTAAATTTACCTGAGCTGATCAGTGAGAGGTTCAGGAGCGTCACGTGTTTCAAAGACAGTTTTTTTTATCCAATCAGGGAAGAAGAAACAAAAAACTCACAGTTATAATAATTTAACTTTAAATATTCTGAACAGACTCTTCTCATCTTGAGCTCCACAAAAATAACAGGACGTGAAAACACATCTTTCCATCATGTCTGATATTTAATTTAAGTTTTTCTGACTCAGTTTTGCGTTTTTATGAGTTTGATATTTTACGCAAATTTACTCAGAGTTAAAGATTTTTCCTTTTTCAGAAATAAACAGGGTGTTTTTTCAGACTTATTGTCGTGGATTGTAATAAATAAGCATGAGAGGAGTTTCAGAGTGAGGGATGTTTGTTTCGGTCACCGTCACCCCCCGCTGACACAAGCCCCGCCCCCCCCGGCTCCTCCTGATGTTTCTTGAAGGATTTTAATTTTTTTTTTTTTTTTTTGTGAATCTACCTCAAACTGAAGGAGACGAAGACAAACAGACACAGACGTGAACGTGGAGAATTTACGCACGAACTGAGTGTGTGTGTGTGTGTGTGTGTGTGTGTGTGTGTGTGTGTGTGTGTGTGTGTGCGTGTGTGTGTGTGTGTGTGTGTTAAACTGACGCAGTAAAGTGTGTGTTGTGTTGAACGTGTACATGTGAATTATATATAAATATAGATCAGTAAATAAATGAATTATTTTAAACTCCAGTGGCCTCAGTGTTAAATTCTTAACGATTTTATTTTATTTTGAAAATCTTAACAATAACAAATAATTTAATTTAAGTTAAAATTCATTATATTCTTTATCTGTGGATCTTTTTTTCTAAAACAGATAAATTAACTGAATAAAAATTTAAAATTCAGTCAGTTAATTATGTGAATTTATTTATCAATTTATCTATTATAATTAACAACTTCCGGTCCGGGCTGTTTGTTCTCATCTCCCGGAACCAATCAGCCCGGAACAAATTTCTCTGAGGAGTTAAATATTTTCCATGATGTTGTTCGGACATGTAACTGTTTTTTATATATAAGTAAGAATTAAAATTGTGTGTTTTTAATGTGTCTCACGTCAAACATCATAAAATATAATTAAGCAGAAAAATTTTCCTTCAACAGAAAAACTTTTGTTTCCTAAAATTAAAAACGTGGTCAAACTTTTGTGACACAGACACGTGAGAGAAAAGAAAAACTTTTGATAAAGTTTTTTCTCGTGTTTCTGTTGGTGATGTTTGAAAAGTGTTGACAGAGAATAAAGTGACATAAAAATAAAGTAAAGAAGATAAAAAGAGGTGAATGTTTATGAACTTACCTGAGAGCAGGTGAGAAGTTTCTGCTTCAGGTTTAATTCTCTGTTTCATCCAGAGCTCGAGGTGCGACAGCGCCACCAAGCGGACAAACACAGGAACTGAAGATTTATCAGATTTTACAACAAAAACTGTTTCTACTCACAATTAATAACCTTTAAAACTGAGCATAAATTTTCTTTTTTTCCACCTGTTTCCACATTGAAACCTTAAAGCTTCATTTAAGTCACAACCAGAAGTTTTTTTTTTTGTTGTTGTTTTGTTTTTTATCTCAGAAACTTCTGTGGTTTTTATTTCAGTCAAATTTGGAGATATAAAGTCAACATTTTGGGGAAAAAAGGTCGAAATCTTACAATTGGGTCAAGATTAGGACAAAAGTCACAACTTTAGGGGAAAATAGGGTTAAAAAAATTGAATTAAATCCCCAATATAGCAAGAGTCAACATTTTGAATTAACAGAGTCAAAGTTATGGGAGAAAAAAAAAATTGAGAAATTTTAGAAATAATTTTGAAATAAAATCCCCAAAACACTGGGAGAAAGAAAATTGGAATATAAAGGTTAAATTTTGAATTAACAGTCAAAGTTATGAGCAAAAGTCAAAATTGAGGGATTTAAGATGAAATTTTGAGTAATGCTATTAAAATAGTGGTGAATATTGTTTTAATTATCAAGACAGAAGTCATTATTTTTTGATAAAGTCAAAACTGTAAGAAAAAATCAAATTCTGGACATGTTTCGAAATTTTTAGTTGATAAAGTTAAATTATGAGAAAAAGATGAAATTTATTTCTATAATATTCAACATAACTTTTAAAACTGAGCATAAATATCCTTTTATCCTGTTTCCACATTAAACTTTAAAGCTTCATTTAAGACACAACCGGAAGTTTTTGTTTTTTATTTCACAGAAACTTCTGTTTTTCATTTCAGTCAAATTTGGAGATGAAAATCAACATTTTGGGAAAAAAGGTCGAAATCTTACAATTGGGTCAAGACCAGGACAAAAGTCATAACTTTAGGACAATAAAGTAAAAAAAAAAAGGAAGTAAACCCTCAAAACAATGAGAGAAAGTTTTAAAAAATGAAATTTTAAAAAATTAAAATTTGGAATTGAAAAAATCAAAGTTTTGAGAAAAGTCAAAATTCTGAGTGGTCCATTTTTTTTAATGAAAGCAGTTTGTTTTTAAGAATAAAGTCAAACTATTCCTGACAGAAGTCATTTTTATTACTATTTGACTTTTTCAGGTACCGTCAATAATTTGATATTTTTGTGAAAAAAGTCAAAATTTGGAAATAAAAAATTAAAGTTTCAAGAAATACAACCTGAAAATTGAAATAAAGTCCTCAAAACAATGGGAGAAAGTGTAAAAAAAAAAATATATAAAGTTAATGTTGTGAACATTTAGAATCAAAAGTCTAAAGTTTGAGATGAAGTCAGGATTTTGTCTAAAGTCATATTTTTCAACAAAACTCATTTTTTAAGACTAAAAAACAATAAAGTCAGAAGTTATTATATTTAGATAAAGTCAAAATTTTTATTCACAGTCAATATTTTCAGTTATTTAACAAAGTTGAAAGAAAAAAAAAATTCTGGACATGTTCCGAAATTTTGAGTTAATGAAGTTAAATTATGAGAAAAAGTCAAATTCTGGTAATATGTGAATTTTAGAGATGATCAAGTCGAAAAAAAAAAAAAAGCTGAAATTTTGAGGTTGATAAAAACTCAAAATTGAAATTAAAAATGTGAAAATTTTGAAAAAGTACTTTTCTTCTCATAATCAAGTCTTAATTTTGAGATACAGGTTAAAAAAGTGAANTATTTTCAGTTATTTAACAAAGTTGAAAGAAAAAAAAAATTCTGGACATGTTCCGAAATTTTGAGTTAATGAAGTTAAATTATGAGAAAAAGTCAAATTCTGGTAATATGTGAATTTTAGAGATGATCAAGTCGAAAAAAAAAAAAAGCTGAAATTTTGAGGTTGATAAAAACTCAAAATTGAAATTAAAAATGTGAAAATTTTGAAAAAGTACTTTTCTTCTCATAATCAAGTCTTAATTTTGAGATACAGGTTAAAAAAGTGAATAAATTAAGTCTAAATATGAGGAAAAAGCCCAAATTTTGGAGGAAAGTTGTCAAAATTGTGAGAAAAAGTAAAATTCTGAGGAAAAACAGCATGTGTGAATGATCTATAATCTGAAGATGTTTTTCTTTTAAACATCTTTATTGAAGTTTGTCGTGTTGTGGTGCAGTGTAAATATTTTTTTCATGAGTCAAAAAGAAGAAAAGCAGAGTTTTTTTTTTATTCCTGTACAATACATTTATTCTTATAATTTTCATTATGAGCATAAGCAGCTGTTTTTAAATATGTTTGTTTCTCTAATAATAACAACAGCAGGTTAATGAGGCCTTTCTGTTCATAAAAGTGTTTGTTATCTACAGGAGGCTAAAGAAGCTACGAGCACAGCGCAAATCAAACAGACACCAACGAAGAAGAAGAAGAGTTAAAAAAAAAAAAGAAAAAGAGGAGGAGCTGAAAAACTCAGAGAGAGAGAGGAGTGCGTTTTAAAACAGCAGAATAATAAATAGATGATTAAACTTTGATGATTCACTTTAATGAGGATGTGACGCCTCTTCAGGGTCCTGTGGGAAATATGAGTTTCTTCATCAAATCAGGCTTTAAAATGTCGAAATGAAAAAGTCAAACTGTGATAATTTAATCAGATTAAAAACACTCCTCCCTCCCTCTCTCTCACAAACAGCTACAGCCACAGCCACAGCGCCCCCCACAGGCAGCAACGGAAACTACAGACCAGACTTTTTACAAAAAAAAGAAACAGAGCAGGAGAAAAAGAATGTGTTTGTACAGAAAACAGAGGAGGAGGAGGAGAGAGGAGGAGGAGGAGGCCCAGTGCTACAACATTCATCTCCTGCAGTCCTTGAATGCATCATGTCTCTTCACAGTGGGAGAGAAAAACTGATGTTTGGATCCAGATCCAGATCCTGGTCCTGGTTCAGATGTTCTGCAGGTTTCAGCTCCTCCTCTACAAACTCATTCATTTCATGTTTTTCTAGTTTGAGTCACCCAAGTCAGACTGAGACACAAACCGTGTTTGTAGGAGTCACTCGCGGTGCGGTGCGGTGCGGTGCGGCGCGGTGCGGTGCGGTGCGGTGCGGCGCGGTGCGGTGCGGTGCGGTGTCGTAGACCAAGGAGACAAACCTGCACTGAGAAAGAGAGAGAGTGTCTGTCCTGGTAGTGTCGAGAGTCCTGGTTCTGGTCTGGGTCTGGATGGGGGTCAGGAGGAGCTGGTTTTGGTTCTTGTTGCTGTTGTAGAGTCCAGGTTTGGTGGTTGTTATCTCCGTGTGTGTGTGTGTGTGTGTGTGTGTGTGTGTGTGTGTGTGTGTGTGTGTGTGTGTGTGTGTGTGTGTGAGTGTGTGTGTTGCTGTGGTGCTGTGGTGGTTCAGTCCAGAGGTTTTCCTCCGTCCCCCTTCTGGTCCAGGCGGCTCTTGCTGCTCTTCACCATGTAGATGAAGTAGGTCAGAGTTTCCTTCTCGTTCACAGGGATGTTCCTGAAGTGACGACTCACCGTCTGCAAACACAGAGAGAAAATACAATAAACTTCATTTTTAACAACATCAGAGAGAAAAATATAATAAACTTCATTTTTAACAACGTGACATTTAAACCTGACGGCACAGAACCAGACTGAATGAAGACAAAATACAGCCCTAAAATGCTCCTTCATGATTCCTAAAGAAGTTAAAAGTCCTTTTTAAAGCAAAAAGAAGTTAACAGCAAAGATAGTTGGCTTTAAAGAGTCTTTTAAATTAAATCAAAGTTGGTCGGTGCAGGAGCGATCTGTCTGCCACGAGAGTCTTTAAGCACCAATCAGTCCATTAATCCACAGGGAACCAAAAAGGAAAACCAGTTCAAAGAAGAATGATTGATCAACAACAAATCTCTGCTATACCAGGCCCAAAAATCAAAANTTCGTTTTCCTCCGCGTGCAGCAGCACCAGGCTGTTGTTTACCTCCGTTGTCATGACGACCCACATTGAGCCGCTGTATTACTTTAATGAAATCTTTTTAAAGCTTTTTTTTTTTCCTTTAAAGACCACGGTGGCACATATGTTAGTACAAAATGATGTTTGTGTGGCGTTATAGATGAACATGCACGCACTTCTGCGCAGCACTTTAGCGCAGCTGTGTTATAAGATCCACGCCCACCGTGAGTCTGTAGTCGGGCTAGAGGAAAAGATAACCAAACCCAGTAGAGACGAGGAGAGTAGAGCTGGAACTGTAGAGTGGAAAAGCTCCATAAGACCCGATTAAATAATAAATACTGTACATACATAAAAGCACCAACAATGTTCAGACCAGAGCTCGAACCAAAACTGAAAAATAACTGACTGTAAATGCAGAAATGTGCATAACGAGCAGCAGGATAATAGTGCAAAGAAAACATGAGCAACCAAAAAGATAATTACATAAATGAATAATTAGGAATAAAAGAGCCTGAAATCTTTTATTCTCCTCTGAGGAGCCTGAGGGAAAAGCTCAAACTGGTTTTTAAGTGGATGATTACAGCGATCGAAAATGACATGAGCCTTCAGTAAGACCTGAGTGTGTGTGTGTGTGTGTGTGTGTGTGTGTGTGTGTGTGTGTGTGTGTTAGTGTGTGTGTGTGTTAGTGTGTGGGGGGGGGTCCCTGTGGGTCCCTGTGTCCCTGTAGCTGCTGAGTGCTCCTGTATTGATGATGTGGGGGATCATTAAGTCGAGGGTCTGAACCTGAACCAACAGCTCAGGGAAACATTTAACTTATTCTTTCTTTCACTCATTCATTCCTCATGTCGCTCACATCCGACCCCCCCACCCCCCCTGCACACAGGAGGTTTTTGTCCCTGCAGCTGCATGAAGCCACCTGTCCATTCAACACACGGCTCTAACAATCTGCCTCCACCAATTAGTGAGGAACAGGAGCCGTGACAGCACGTAGATCACCGCTAAGCAGGGGCACGCCACCGCAAACGCCACGGAGGGGGGGGGGGGGGGGGGCACCACTGAGAGCAGCTCAGTTTCACCACAACAGTTTGGTAATAAGTTCTGTGTGTTAGTAACCATGAGTCTGTTTGTTAGAGAGCAGGAAACAAAGAAGTTTAGAGAGAAAACAGAAACTTTTAGACGAGTTAGAACATCCTCTGTGTGTGTGTGTCTGTGTGTGTGTGTGTGTGTGAAGCTTTAGGTTTGGGTGAGATCCTCGTTCAGCTGCAGATTTAACCTCAGCTTCATAAAACTGACTTCTTTAAAGACGCCTATGACACCGAGCAGGTTCAACAAACCCTGAGTTTCTTTCTCAGCTTAACCTAACCTGGAGGAGAAAGGGCTTTGAAATGGAAACAGGAAGCTGAGTGTGAGAGAAAGTGTGTTTTAATATCAGACATGACAAGAAAAAACACCTCAGCTGATCAGAAATGTGAGTGAAGTGATTTATGAGCGTTAACGTGTAAAAGAATCAGCTACAAGATCAGTTTAGACCCTGAAGACTTTTCTGACAACGTTAATCATTTCTGTTTCTCTGGTTCTGTTTGAATCCAGAACATTAGATCAGCTGTTTGCTGAGTCCTAACATGCGTTTAACATCTGTGTGTGTGTGTGTGTGTGTGTGTGTGTGTGTGTGTGTGTGTGTGTGTGTGTGTGTTACCTCTGCCAGCTGAGCCTTGTTGAGTCCTGGTCTGGTCTGAAGCTTGTAGTGTCGCTTATAACGTCTCAATGTGTTCACCTGCAGCTGGAAAAGGTCCACCTGAGAGAGGGGGGGGGAGAGAGAGAGAGAGAGAGAGAGAGAGAGAGAGAGAGAGAGAGAGAGAGAGAGAGAGAGAGAGAGAGAGAGAGAGAGAGAGAGAGAGAGAGAAACAACCGTCAGTGATGATTCTTCCTCCTTTCAGCTCTGACACTAATGAAACTTTAAAGCTCGTCTCTGAAAGAACAAAGAACAAAAACAGCTGATTCAAAGTGTGAAATAAATCCAGGAGAAACTTTTATTCATGTCACAATCAGCAGTTTCTTCCCTGATCCTGATCACAGAGTTTTGAATATCGACCAATAACAAGTTTACGATGACATCATGTTTAAATGACCTCACACGCTGGCACCGACTGTGCTGTTCAGCTGTCCTGGTGCATGATGGGAACCCATCATGGGCATATAACATTATACTATAGGAAAGAGATGAGAGTTAATGAGCTATGTTTCTACTTACTCCTTTTTCAAATAAGTAATTTCTTTCATTTTTTCACTTTATTTTATACTGAAATATTGTTTGTATTGTCATTTTTATATCATATTATAAAAACTGTTGGTAGTTATAAGGAAGCTCTACGATTTGCATATTCGAAAATAATAAAAAAATGAATGAATGAATATATTGTATTACTGATTAATTACTTTTATAAACACACAGTGGTTGGTAATTGTGTCCTTTGTTAGGAGAGAGACAGGATGCTGAGGCTGTTTGCTGCTTTTCCAGTTCACAGCTGTGATGATATTTATTATGTTTGCCACTTAAAGCTCATTTTTATTGTTTATTCTTGTCATTTTCCACTTTGTTTTTTACTCTTTTCGACCAATTTTTGCCACTTTTAGAGTATTTTCCAAGATTTTTGCCAAATTTTCTTGCTTCTGGCTGTTTTTGCTACTTATAGCTCATTGTAATTGCTTCTTCTTGTGGTCATTTTTCACTATTATTTTCTGTTTTGGACCATTTTTGTCTACTTTGAGAATATTTTCCAAGTTTTTTGCCAAATTTCTTTGCTTCTGACCATTTTTGCCACGTAAAATTAATCTTTATTGCTTCTGTTTTAGGTCATTTTCACTCTTTTTTGCCCCTGTTGGACCATTTTTTTGCTACTTTCCAAGTTTTTTTTGCCACTTTTCTCTCTTGAAGTCTTTAGTGCTGGTTGTGGATGAGGGTCTTTATTTTCTCAGATGGTAAAACTGACCATTCTTCTTGGCAAAAAGCCTCCAGTTCCTGTAAATTCTTGCTCTGTCTTGCATGAACTGCAGGTTTGAGATCTCCCCAGAGTGGCTCAATGATATTGAGGTCAGGAGACTGAGATGGCCACTCCAGAACCTGCTGGATAATTGTGTTTCAATCATAAATAAAAACATTAAGGGAGTAGTGAGTTTCTTTTTGGGGGCGTTTGGTTTAAATAAACTCCTGACAGAGTTCAGATCTGATGCGTGTTTTATTTATGTTTTTGTGCCTGAATCAGGTTTTGTTTGACGGGTTTTACCTCGGGCACCTCCACCTCGTGGTCGGGAGACTCGCCCCCGTCGTCGCTGGTCTTCCTCTTCCTCTTGTTGCGAACGCTCTGGATGAAATTCTTGTGGAAGTCACAGATGTAAAGGTGTCGCACCTGGAGAGAGAGAGAGAGAGAGAGAGAAATATGAAGAACAAACTCCTGTTTCTGATCACAGAGCCCACTTTAAAAACGCTTCAAAGAGAAGAAACTTCTTTCTACAGAGTTCAAGTCCAAGTTTAGACCAAACAGCTGTTTCTAATGACGTCCTTAAAGCTGCAGCTCATCACTGACTCAACGTCAAAGAAGAAGAAGAAGAAGAAGAAGAAGAAGAAGAAGAAGAAGAAGAAGAAGAAAGACTCTGACTGAAAACAGAGACTCAGACCTCAAACTTCTACAGAAACATAACTGGAATAAAAACTTAAACACTGAAAACATGTAAAACGACACACAAACAACAAACAGACGTTACTGTTTCACCAAAAAACAAACTATGTTTCCTGTTTATCCATCAGATTACAGCCTTTAATTAAGGCCGAGCAATTAATCACAAATTAGATTAAATCAAACCATGTCCTGTTGTAGTTTTCTAATATCAGACAGTGAAATATTTATATAACCTGAGTTGGTAAAAATTGCCCAAATAGCAGCAAAAATGGCATTTAAATTGAGATAAAACCTGGAAATTATTAAAAAAGTAGAAAAAAATGGTCCAAAAGTGGAAAAAAAAGCCAGAAACAACAAAAATTGGCAAGAAATTTTGGCTTAAACTTGGAAAATTGTCAGTTGGTTGCAAAAATGGTCCAAAAGTGGCAAAAAAAGAAGAAGTGAAAAGTGACTAAAATGGACAAAAAGCAATAAAAAATTTGCATGAAAAGTTTTGGAGGGAACCTGAAATTCAGATAGTAGATAAAAAATGGGAAAAAATGGGAAAAACAAAAAAAATTGGCAAGAAAATTGGGATGACGCTTGGGAAATAGTTTGTTTACAGCAAAAAAAGGCCCAAAAGTGGCAAAAAAGGAGTGACAAGTGAGTTAATAGGCAAAAAGTGAAAAAAGAAAAAAAAAAGCAGGAACATTTTTGGATGAAACTGAGAAAAAGTTAAGATGGAAGCAAAAATGATGAAAAGTGGTAAAAACTGGTCTGAATTATCAGAAGATATCAAAATTATGAGACAGGCGTCAAAATTTGGAGACAATTTAAAAGTCGAACTCTAAAGTTTGCAACAAAAAGCGTCCAAAGTTTTTATTAATGCGAAATCTATTGAAAAAAAAACCATCACTTTGGGATTAAAAAATTAAAAATTATGAGAAAACTCAACAGTTATAGAAAGTTGAAATTCTGACTTTTTATCTCTGAACTTTGACTCAATTTGAGCAAAAGAAAATCCAGCAAAGCCTTTTATTATTTTCATTTTGATATTTTCCAGGCAGAAACAAGTTAATGAAGTGTTTTCAGTGCAGTAATACTGTAAAATGTGACTTTAACTTCCACAAACAAGACTTTCTGGTGACATACCCGAGCTTATCCTGAGGTGTTATAATAAATGACCCCGAATAAAAGAGTCAATGACAAAAAGAGGGTCTAAACTTATTTTTAAAAAGTTCTTTGAAAATGGATAAAAACATATTTCTGAGAGAAGAATTATGTTTTCTAACAGATTTCAGTCGTTGACCAACATTTCAAAGTTTTTAGGTTCATTATTTTTTAGTATTTTTAATTTGAGCACCCAAAAATGTCAGGTGGTGCAACCAAATATATGAAAATATATTTATATGTTCCTGTTATTTTTTCTGTGTGAAATTATTGGCAAGTATCTCTCAAGTGTCTGTAGTGACTCATACATTTTCATTTTGTGTGTTTCATTTCTTTTATTTGTGAATAAGATAAATAATTTGATGTTAAAATAACATTTCACATTATTACATTGGTTGTTCCACCTGACATGGAAATTGTTCCAGTCACCAATGAAGTGAAAAAACCTTTTTTATCAGTATTTCAGAGAAATCTACAAACTTTTCCACTTGGTCACAAATGTCATTTGGGCTCCTCTGGCTGATGCAGTTTCCTGTTTCCTGTTTTATTCTCTTCACTTTAAAATAAAAGTCTAATGTTACGGTTGCACCACCCTGACATTTGACAAGGTGAAAATTACGGGACAAAAGTTTTTTACATTTCTCAACAGCTTTAAAATTCTTTTTATTTGCAAAGAATGTTTTATTT
>RPOG01001125.1:66968-79172 GCA_008086565.1 Thalassoma bifasciatum
TATGAAAGAATCTGTTACCGTGACAAAAAGAGTCCCGCTGCTCTGCTAAAGCGGCTACTGCTTCACTCACAATCCGCACTCCACCCACTACTGTTACACTCATCAACCATTAAATGAGTCCATGTTCCGCTTGATAAGAGTGGGATAAGAGCATTAAAGAGCTGCTGCAGTCACAGAAAGCTGGTAAAAACAGCTCCAGGAGGAAAAAGTGGCTCCAGTGTTAGCAGCTCCGCTAACGCTCAGATTCCTTTGCTTCAGCGCCGCTTCCCGCTCCTTAAACTCACACAAACCGACCTTTCACATCGATATAAGGCAACAACTGTCACAGCCCCGCGTCCAACTCGATAACCGGCCTCGGATCTTTTAAAAGTCTTCGTAAAATCCTGGTTTTTCTCAGCTTTTTCCTGAACAATCGCTGCACTCTTTCAGAAAAACCTCGTACAATGGACATGCTCCGTCTCCTTGGCGGAAGTTCCCGTCCCGCGCTCTGATTGGCCGCTCTGAAACTAAGGCGGGCTCAGTTGTGTTTTCGGCTCGTTTGATTGGCTGAGAGATACGTCAGTCATCCTGTGGCATTTCTTGTATGAGTGTCATGTTTTGCAGCAGTTTAAGGTTTAAAGGTGAACTCAGAGTCTGTGAAAGGACAGTTTTTAAACACAAAACAGTGAGTTAATGTGAGACTGTGAGTGATTCACACCAGATTTAATCATTTATTACTCTGATTTATGACTCATATTTAAAAACAGCAGCCAAACCACCTGTTAAATGACTGTAAAGTGCACAGGAAACACTTTTAACATCATACAAAACACATTTACAGACTGAATTAATTCATCATTTTATTATTCACATAACTCCAAATCATCTCTAATGTTATCTGAAAACACTAAACACGTGGGAGAGAGAAAGAGTGAGGGATGATGATGATGATGATATTGGTGATAATGATCAGGCTGACAATATCCTTAAAAAAAAAAAGAAAACTTTTGGGTAAAATCTCAAAATTTAACTTATCTCAAAGCTTTTCCTTTTTTCTCATAATTTTGACTAAATTATTGTACAATTTTGACTTTTAATTCAAAAAAATGTTGAGCTTTTCATCACAACTTTGAATTTATATCCCAAAATTTTGACTTTCTCTTTACTCAAAATTTTGTCTTTTATCTAAAAAATGTAACACCCCCATAACTTTGACCTGATTTCAAAGTTTTGACTCTTGCATACTCAACATCTTGACAGGTTGGTGCATTAGAATAAAATAGACATTTTTTCTATCAGCTGTGGATAAAAACAAAAGAATTCTGAGTTTATTTTCTAAAATCAATAACTTTTGGTGTAAGATTAAAAATTTAATACGTTGATTTTGCTGTAATGAATTTGAAAACTTTTGAGTAACATCTCAAAATTTAACTTATATCAAAACTTTTACCCTTTTCCTCATAATTTTGACTAAATTGTTGTACAATTTTAACTTTTAATTAAAAAAATGTTGAGTTTTTCCTCACAACTTTGAATTTATATCCCAAAATTTTGACTTTCTCTTACATTTCTGTCATTTTACGTCAAAGTTTTGACTTTCGCTTTGTCTCAAAATTTGACTTATTGCACAATGTTGACTTTAAACTCAGAAATTTGTCTTTTTATCTCACAGTATTTATACTTTTCCTCAAAAATTTTGACTTAATATGTGTCATAGAGGCAGTTTTTCCACCAGCTGTGAAAAACAAATCTTGGCTTTGGTGAAAGTACAGGAACAAAACAATTAGATAAGTTGAATTAGGAGTCAATAAAACATATAGAATGATAAATAAATAAAAAATTAAGCATTGGAAGGGAATGGTAATGATGGTTTAAGGAACATTTTAGATTCATTTAGAAAAACAAAAAATTCAAGGAGAGATTTCAGGATCCTGTTTTTAGGGAATTTATAAAGGTTAAGAAATTTATAACAACAAAATTGACATATTTTATTCTCAATCTAACACCAAAAGTTATCGTGTATTGAAAATAAATCTGGAACTGACTGAATTATTTTTTATTTTTATTTTTTTTAAATCTCCTTGTATATTAATGACTGAACTGTTAAAATGTTCCCATGGTTTGTTTTCTATATTTATGATAAAGTTAAACATGAGAAAAACAGAAATTGAGGCGGGTTGGAAACATCAGAAACATCCTCAGAGGAAAAATAACCTTTGACAGTGATGAAGAGGAGCTTCCTGTCAGTTTGTCTGCAGGTGCTGCCCCCTAGTGTCAGAAACAGGAAAAACTCCACAGACTCATAATGACTGACTGATGAAGATTTAAAGTTAGTCACAGACACATAAAGGAGAGAAGGACTCACTGATCCTCTCTGTTTTTATCTTTTTAAACTCATCTTCATCACTAAAACACAACTGTGGTTTGTTTTTCTTCCTCGTCCTGATCCTGAGTCTCGTTGTTCTGCTTTAATCCACACGATGGAGACAGAGACACAGACATGTTTCCTGATTTCTACACTTTCTACAGTTTCTTCAGTTTCTTCAGCCTGAGTGTGTGAATGAAAGCTGAGGTATAACGTGTGTGTGAGGTTTCAGAGGTGATCCAGCAGGTGTTTAGAGAAAAGTGACGTCTCATTCGTGTTTAATCCGTTTAAGTCTGGTTTTTATTAAAGCCTCAGCTCATGTCACAGTTTCTCAAACCTCAGGGTCGTTAGAGTCACTCAGACTCCTCCCTCCCTTCCTCCCTTTTTCCCTGCTCAGTTTATTCCTTAAAAACTAGTTTCTATTAACTCCAAACCCCTGAACTTGATTCTTCTTTAAAGTCGTCACAGAGCCTTATCTCACTCTCATGAATTAAAAGTTCATATATTATTTCAGACGTGAGCTGGATCCAGTTTAGAGGAAAATCATCAGGATGATTCTTGGATGACCCCCCACCCCTATTATTATTTACATAGACATAAAAACATACATAATAATGTTCTAAATGTTGAAACTTAGACAGTTTCTGCTTGTTTTTAATTCTCTGTGGGTTCAGACAAAACTAAAAGATTGTTGAGGTGTGAATATGTGGTTTATATTCATCATTTAGAGTTTGATAAAGCAGAAAAAATGTAGAATATTTTGTTTTTTTTGCAGAATGTAACAAGAGTAAACAGTTGATTTTCTGTAAATTCTTAAAGAGGACATGAGAATAAAAGCAAAGTTGATGAACTTCTCTCATCTTTTATGTTCTGTTACCGATTGTTGTTGATGTCACGTTACATTCAGGTACGCTGGGAAACTTGGAAATCTGACATTTTTCACCTGTTTTTACAGGTTTTGGTTTGGACAAATGGTTTGTAAATACCAGTCATTAAAAAAAACTATTTTTAAAATTTATTCTAATCTTTTTTCTCCTCCTGCAGCAGGTTTGGTTTCCCAAGAGTTAAACGTGTTCAGGTTTTCACCCGAACACAGCGACGTAAAGAGACAGAGAGTTTAGAGAAACAACGTCAGACTGAGAGGAAAATAATAAACAATCAGTAAAGAAATGGAAGAGCCATGAAGGAATAAAAGAATTAAGACGAGAGAAATTCACCAACTATGAGACTATGAGACACAATTATTAGAAATAAGTCAAAATTTTGAAAAAAAAAACATGAAATTTTGAGTTTCAATGTCAAAATTTGAGACGAATAGTGAAAAATTATGGGGCAAAAGTTAAAATTTTAAACTAAGAGAATCAAGATTTTGAGATAAAAGTCTATAATTTGAGAAAGCAAAGTCAAAATCATCAGAAAAAAATTAAAATTTTGAGACAAAGAGTCAAAATCTGAAATAAAAATTTAACATTCTTAGATAAAAGTTTAAATTTTGAAATGAAAAAAAATCTAAAACATGAGATAAAAAAGACTAAATTTTGTGATGATGGCAAAGATATTAGTATTTAAAAAAAATGTCACATGCATTCTTCTCTTATTCTCTGCAAATAATTCAGGCGTCATTTCTGTCTGCTAATATCTAAAGATGAGACATTTGTTTTCAGGTGAATGTGACTCACATGGAGTCTGAGCCGACAATAAAACATAAAATCAGACATAAACACGAACTTTAACTTGAGTTTTTGCTGCTGTCAGAGCAGTTTTCTATGTTTTTATATTGTTTCTCTGCTGTGATTTGACCCTGAATGAAGTGGTTGTGTAACAGAAATAAACTCCTGCTGTTGGTCTGAAGAAGTCAAACTTCTTTTCTGCTGTAAAACCTAACGAGGGAAGAAAGAAACATCGTTCAAAAGCTGCAAACCCAATAATTAACTTTTCTCTCAGAGTCTAAAAGTGGACTGACTGTTCAGAGGAAAAGAAAAAACCTGCTGAGGGCCAGATAATTACCAGCAGACAGGAAATAAAAGAAATAAAGGAGAGAAAAGGACACACACACACACACACACACACACACACACACACACACACACACACACACACACACACACACACACACACACACACACACACACACACACACACACACACACACACACACACACACACACACACACACACATTTTCATGAATCATGGGCTCTTTCAGCGTTTGCAGAGATGAAAAACTGAGTAAACTTGCAGCAGTGTAGTTTGCAGCTTGCATAAAAAAAGCAAAAATTATTCCAAATAACTGCTCAATAACATATTTTTGTTTAAGTATTTAAGGACAAGGAAACATCAAATACTCTCAAACAAATGAAGTTTTCACTTTTATGACATGACAAACAATAAACTGAACTTTTTGTAAAGTTTTAGTCTGATTCTCCAGTTTGTAAAGTTTTAGTCTGATTTTCCTGTTTGTAAAGTTTTAGTCTGATTCTCCTGTTTGTAAAGTTTTAGTCTGATTTTCCTGTTTGTAAAGTTTTAGTCTGATTCTCCAGTTTGTAAAGTTTTAGTCTGATTCTCCAGTTTGTAAAGTTTTAGTCTGATTCTCCAGTTTGTAAATGTTTAGTCTGATTCTCCAGTTTGTAAAGTTTTAGTCTCATTCTTCAGTTTGTGAAGTTTTAGTCTGATTCGCCAGTTTGTAAAGTTTTAGTCTGATTCTCCTGTTTGTAAAGTTTTAGTCTGACTCTCATGTTTGTAAAGTTTTAGTCTGATTCTCCTGTTTGTTAAGTTTAAGTCTGATTCTCCAGTTTGTAAAGTTTGTAAAGTTTTAGTCTGATTCTCCAGTTTGTAAAGTTTTAGTCTGATTCTCTGGTTTGTAAAGTTTTAGTCTGATTCTCCAGTTTGTAAAGTTTTAGTCTGATTCTCTGGTTTGTAAAGTTTTAGTCTGATTCTCCAGTTTGTCAAGTTTGTAAAGTTTTAGTCTGATTCTCCAGTTTGTAAAGTTTTAATCTGATTCTGCAGTTTGTATAGTTTTCGTCTGATTCTGCAGTTTGTATAGTTATAGTCTGATTCTCCAGTTTGTAAAGTTTTAGTCTGATTCTCCAGTTTGTATAGTTTTCGTCTGATTCTCCAGTTTGTAAAGTTTGAGTCTGATTCTCCAGTTTGTAAAGTTTTTGTCTGATTCTCCAGTTTGTAAAGTTTGTAAAGTTTTAATCTGATTCTCCAGTTTGTAAAGTTTTAGTCTGATTCTCCAGTTTGTAAAGTTTCTTATCTTTGATGGTTGGTTTTGTAAAGTTTCAGTTTTATTCTCCTGTTTTTATTGTTTCTGTAGAGCTTGACCTGTTTTGTTGATGAACGGACGATGAAACCGTCTGTTTTGAACAAACTTTCTGAAGCCGATCATCAGTCGTGTTTATAAAATGCCGATTGTTTCCTCAGACGGATGGATGGCTGTAATTTTTGGATGTGGAGTTTGAGGATAATAACTCAGTCTGGCTGCTGACAGCTTCAGACCCATCTTTGATTTTCAGCCTCTTTCATTTCCCTCTCTTCATTTTCCAATTAACCAATCCCAGCTCCACCTGCGGCGCCGGACGACGGCGGCAAATGACTTTACTCGTCCTGAAACATCCCAGCAAACGAAGGAGGAGGAAACTCAGCGTTGAAGAGAGGAAGAAGGAGAGAGTGGAAATAAGGGAACAAACGTTTGGTCAAAGGTTTTTTCACTGACAGAGTCTAAACTTTAATAAACTCCTCCGTCTGTGACCACTCACCTGGAAAAACTCCACCTGTGTGTGTGTGTGTAAACGAGTGTGTGTGTTAACGAGTGTGTGTGTTAATGAGTGTGTGTTGGTCCAGGTTGTGTAGTGTTTCCTCCATGAAGAACAGAATAACAGCTGGTTTCTCTTCTCCTCCTTTAATCGCTGCTTTCCTCCTCTTTTTTAACACTTTCTCTCTAATTGCTCGTTATTCTCTTCAAACTTTTTAAACTTTTATCTTTTATTCCTGCAGGGCACCTTTTTCTTTCTGCTCCACACTGACACTAATTACTCAGAGTTATTTATATTTTACCCTGGGTCTGAAACACACACACACACACACACACACACACACACACACACACACACACACACACCCGTGTGGTTTCATCAGAGGGCGAGGACGGCGTCTGATGTCAGAGCTGACGGGCGTCAAACTTCATTCATGAGGACGGCGTCGGTTTGAGCTCACGCAGCGACGGAGAGACTCCAGAGAGGAAAATGTCCAGATCAAATATGAACCTGGAGACAAACAGGGCTCTGACACACACACACACACACACACACACACACACACACACACACACACACACACACACACACACACACACAGAAGAAAAGAGTGTGAGCGTTTAAACATCTGCTGATAAAATAAAGTTTCCAGGAACAAACAAACAGCAGTTTTGGAAACATTTCTCCTCCATGACCCTCGGAGGAAATTAAAGCTATTTTTCTGCTGCTAAATTTATTTTAACCTCCTATGACCCTGCGTTTACATATATGAACTTTACATTTCTGCCTTTCAGACCCATGATTAGACTTTATTAATTAATATAAGTGAATTAGTGGTGACTGTGGTTGATGATTCCTGCAGGAGACTCCTCCATATTTACAGACTTGTTGTTTCAGACTGAAGTCATAACTCAAAGTGACATTAAACGCATGTTAAGACTCAGCAAACAGCTGATCTTATGTTCTGGATTCAAACAGAACCAAAGAAACAGGATCCACAAATGATTTACGTTGTCAGAAAAGTCTTCAGGGTCTAAACTGATCTGGCGTTTGTAGCTGATTCTTTTACATGTTAACGCTCATAAATCACTTCACTCACATTTCTGATCAGCTGAGGTGTTTTTTCTTGTCATGTCTGATATTAAAACACACTTTCTCTCACACTCAGCTTCCTGTTTCCATTTCAAAGCCCTTTCTCCTCCAGGTTAGGTTAAGCTGAGAAAGAAACTCAGGGTTTGTTGAACCTGCTCGGTGTTGTAGGCGTCTTTAAAGAAGTCAGTTTTATGAAACTGAGGTTAAATCTGCAGCTGAACGAGGATCTCACCCAAACCTAAAGCTTCTCACACACACACACACACACACACACACACACACACACACGTTTTCATGAATCAAGGGCTCTTTCAGCGTTTGCAGAGAGATGAAAATCGAGTAAACTTGCAGCAGTGTAGTTTGCAGCTTGCATAAAAAAGCAAAAAATCTTCAAAATCTTTGCTCAATAAAATGTTTTTCTTTAAGAGTTTAAGGACAAACGGCCTTTGTGCATAATTTTGATTCATGCATAATAAAGATTCACCTCTTGAAGCACAGTTTGTCCGTGCGTCAGGAGGCCGACAGCTTCCTGGAAGAGCTGCACTAAATTTAGCTCTTCCTGCAGAGCGTGTGAGGTGAAGACCACCAGCTGCTGCAGAATAAGACGACGTTTACGTGGAAAAAAAAAAAATTAATGTGGATGTTAGACGAGGACAAGTGTGTGGTTACTGCTCAACTAATGCAGCAAGAAGAACAAAGACAAAGAAATTCTATTATTTCTTTCTTGGTGGGTTGTTAAAGGGTTAAACATCCTCACAGCTCTGCATCCTCTAAAAATAAATTGCATGTGGTGTTAGTGGGCGTGCTGCAGACCGCCTTTTTTAAATGAGGATTAAGTCATTAATGTGTGAGTTTAGTGGCAGTTTTGAGTCACTAACTGCTTCTTAAGTGTGTGGAAACTGGATATTTTTGCTCATTCTGCCTGAAATTCATCACTGTGGACAGCACATTAGATAAAAGTACAGTGGCACTAACTGTGCTGGTGTGCTGGAATGATCCGCACTAAAGAAAATACAGCTCTTTAAGGAGTTTTTCCAGAGGAGATGTGTCATACATAACAGTTTTTCTCACCCTGACTCAGAGTGATGTAAATGATATAGATGTAGACAGATAAACACACCCATCAGAGGTTTTCTCCTCTCGTCAGATTGATGCTGAACGACTCTTTAGTCTTGAATCAGTGTTTTCTCTGACGCTGACGTCGTCCTCAGATTATTCTCTCTGCTTCATGAACTCAGTTACAAACCCTCAGGACGCTCAGAGACGATCTGCAGCTGCTTTTCTTTCCCTAAATGTCATTAAAGAAAAAGGCCTTAGTGGGAGGAGGAGGAGGAGGAGGAGGAGGAGACTCTGCTCCCCCAGGGATTTCTGTCCTCTCTTCACTTTCTCCTTTTCTTTCTCCTTTTCTCTCTTTCAGCCTCTGGGATTTTACTGGTCCAAACGGACTCAGACTCTCAGGGTAAAGAGTCAGTGAAGCAGCAATAAGGAACATTACAGATCTGCTCCGAGGAAACAGAGAAACAGAGAAACAGAGAAACAGAAACAGAGGAAACAGAAACAGTGTAAACAGAAATAGAGGTTTGAAAAATGGAATAGAGTAAAGGAGCTGTAAACAGAGGAGGTGGAGACTAGGGTGACCATACGTCCTCTTTTAAGAGCCTGTCCGGTCGGGGTTTCTAAAATCCTTCAAATATCCGGGTTTTTGATCTTGCCTGGCTTGAGCGCGTCACAGACCAGTGTATTTATCATTCACGTTGAGTGGTTCCTTTAGAAACACGCTCTGAGAGGTGGAGTTTGAGCCGAACCCCGGAACATGTATTCATTCATTCACAAATCAGTAATATAAAGAAATGAATTCACCCGGGAAGTTTCTTGAAATTAGAAAGATGTTTTAAAACAAGAATCTTTTATCTTATCCCATTGGCTGATTTTTTTTTACTTGTTACAAACAATTTACACCTCATTTTTGTCTTTAAAAAACTTGAAATGAAACATTTTTATGACCTGGTCTAGTAAATATGGCTCAAATCAAGAATAGTAAGACATTTTATTAAAAATAAGACAGAATGACTTGCTGAGGTTTCAGTGTTTGCAGTGTAAACAGTCTTTGGCCCATCAGAGCACGGCGCCACCTACTGGTGACAGGAAGTCATGGCTTTTATTTAAGCAGATCCAGAAAACACATCCAGGCTCTGAGACTCTGTGAAGACCTGAATCTTAAAGACCTGATTTTCTACACAGAGCTTTAAAGCAACTTCACACACACACACACACACACACACACACACACACACACACACACACAGCTCTGCAGAAACTCAGAGGAAACAAAGTGTGTGTTTTGGGTCGATGACTCAGATCTTTGACAGATCGTTCAGAGTCGTTATCAAACCGCAGAGAGAATAATCTGCAGCTGCACACACACACACACACACACACACACACACACACACACACACACACACACACACACACAGACATCATCCATCTGCACGTGTGTGTGTGTGTGTGTGTGTGTGTGCTCCATCTGTCTGCACAGCCGCCATTTCCAAATGCCACCAAAGGTCAGCGAGCAATAAGTCAAAGTGCCGCGGTGCCTGGAGAGAGCGGCTGCTTTCACACTCTTACTGATGCATCATGGGAACATTAGCAGGAAACAGTAAACATTACACACACACACACATACACACACACACACACACACACACACACACACACACACATAGGTGGATTTAAACAGGTGAGTGTCATGATTGGGTATAAAAGGAGCATCATCCCCAAAAGGCTCAGTCCTTCACAAGCAAAGATGGGGCCAGGTTCACCACTTTGTCAACAACTGCGTGAGCAAACAGTCCAACAGTTTAACAACAATGTTTCTCAACTTTGTCCAACTGCAGGAATTGATGGATTTCATCATCTACAGACCATAATATCATCAAAAGATCGTCTCTCAGACTCTTTCTGTGACGTAGGCTCCAGGTGCTCTCTCTCTCTCTCTCTCTGTCTCTCTGTCTCTCTCTCTCTCTCTCTCTCTCTCTCTCTCAGTAATTGCTGTAAACACCAGATGCTGATCGGAGCAGGTTAAATTACCGGAGGAAATCAGAGGGAGAGTTAAACACAGAGAAAAACAGAGAGAGGCAGTTTCCTCTGAGCGCCGTCACAAACCTGTTTACAATCAGCTGATCCTCACAGGTGAGAGGAAGTAGCAGGTATCAGTCTGTACCTGAGACAGTCATGTGACAGTCACACGCTTTTTTATGTTTGGATTTGATCATATAGGTGGATGTTTGAAGTTGGCTGGTGCCACTGAGTGATTGGCAGGAGTCATGAAGCCATTGGTAGGTGTCACTGAGCAATAGGCAGAAATTAACGGGCAATTGGTAGGTGTCACTGTGTGGTTGGCAGGTGTCACTTAGCCATTGGTAAATGTCACTGAGCAATTGTCAGGTGTCATTGAGCAGTTGGTAGTTGCCACTGAATGATTGGCAGGAGTCACTGAGCCATAGGTAGGTGTCATTGAGCCAATTGTAAGTGTCACTCAGCAATTGTTAGGTGTCACTGTGTGGTTGGCAGGTGTCACTCAGCGATTGGAAATTGTCACTGAGCTGTAGGCAGGTGTCATAGAGCAGTTGTCAGCAGTCACGGAGCCATTGGTAGGTGACAGTGAGAAATTGGTAGGTTTCACTGTGTGGTTGGCAGGTGTCACTTAGCCGTTGGTAAGTGTCACTTTGCAATAAGCAGGTGTCACGGGGTAGTAGGTCGGTGTCACTGAGCAATTGGTAGTTGCCACTGAATGACTGGTAGGTGTCACTGAGTCGAAGGTAGGTGTATCTGTGTGGTTGGCAGGTGTCACTTAGTAATTGGTAGGTGTCACTGAGAAGTATGTAGGTGTCATTGAGCAATTGTCATGTGTCACTGAACACTTGGTAGGTGACAATTAGAAATTGGTAGGTTTCACTGTGTGGTTACCAGGTGTCACTTAGCCATTAGTAAGTGTCACTTTGAGCAGTTGGTAGTTGCCACTGAATGATTGGCAGGTGTCACTGAGTCGAAGGTAGGTGTATCTGTGTGGTTGGCAGGTGTCACTTAGCAACTGGTAGGTGTCACTGAGCCATAGGTAGGTGTCATTGAGCCAATGGTGAGTGTCACTCAGCAAGTGTTCGGTGTCACTGTGTGGTTGGCAGGTGTCACTGAGCCACTGGTAGGTGTCACTTAGTAATTGGTAGGTGTCACTTAGCTGGAATGTGAAATCATTGCCGTGAGTGAGGATCATGAATCTTTATGTTTGGCAGCTACACGAGGGCTGGACCTGTGAGAATTTGCCAAATCTTCTCTGCCATTGCCAAACATGTTCTCCTCTTGGTTCAGTTTTTAGTTTTTATTAAAGTGTTGATGACTCTTCACTGTCGGCTCCTCTCATTGGTTCCTGCAGGTTATTCACTCAGAGACGAACCAACCAGGAATAAAGAGATTTGAATATTAAAGGAGAAGTTAAAGCATCATTGAGATTAATAATCGTTTATGAAGAGTGGAAACTTTTCAGTTTTCTCTCTGCTCTCAGACCCAAACTGAGCTTTGCCCTCGTCGACTCCTAAACTCTGTGATTTGTGAGTGAAACTGTGATTATTCGTGATCATCGTTCGCCTCAGTGGAAAAACTCTGGGTTTAAATCCACTGGAGGAAAGAAATGTTGCTTCTTCTTTTAATTCCTGGTTGACACAGATTCATTCCCTGTGTGAAACTTCTCTAAGCTGCTTTCATGGTTTAACGCCACATCAGAGACCTCAGACGACCCCAGAGGAGCCACCGCCGCCGCCGCCACCACCACCACCACCACCGCCGTGTCGTCTTTAAAAGCATGAAAACGTGGTGATGGTTTGTGAGCGTGTTTCCTGATACCAACACAGATATGAGGACGCTTCCATCTCTGTGCAGTCAGGCAGATAAAGAGATTATTCTGGGTCAGAGGTTCACACTGATACTGTACTTCTGCTCCACAGAGAGAGAGAGAGAG
>RPOG01001125.1:80293-96134 GCA_008086565.1 Thalassoma bifasciatum
AATAATCGTTTATGAAGAGTGGAAACTTTTCAGTTTTCTCTCTGCTCTCAGACCCAAACTGAGCTTTGCCCTCGTCGACTCCTAAACTCTGTGATTTGTGAGTGAAACTGTGATTATTCGTGATCATCGTTCGCCTCAGTGGAAAAACTCTGGGTTTAAATCCACTGGAGGAAAGAAATGTTGCTTCTTCTTTTAATTCCTGGTTGACACAGATTCATTCCCTGTGTGAAACTTCTCTAAGCTGCTTTCATGGTTTAACGCCACATCAGAGACCTCAGACGACCCCAGAGGAGCCACCGCCGCCGCCGCCACCACCACCACCACCACCGCCGTGTCGTCTTTAAAAGCATGAAAACGTGGTGATGGTTTGTGAGCGTGTTTCCTGATACCAACACAGATATGAGGACGCTTCCATCTCTGTGCAGTCAGGCAGATAAAGAGATTATTCTGGGTCAGAGGTTCACACTGATACTGTACTTCTGCTCCACAGAGAGAGAGAGAGAGGGCGAGCGAGCTCCGCCTGCAGCTGTTGGGCCGCTCGCTCGCTCGCCCTCTCTCTCTCTCTCCAACGTCTTATTTTCTCTAAGTTTCTTTTTCATCCGTCTGCACTTTTATCGGCCTCTTCTGTCTGTGTTTGTGCCTCAGAGGAAGGTGACACTGCAGCTTTAATGGATATAAACAAGAAGCTTTAATGGATTTAAACAGGTTTCTACAAACAGCCGGGAGAGAGAGAGAGAGAGAGAGAGAGAGGGAGAGAGAGAGGGAGAGAGAGAGAGAGAGCTTCACTCCCAAAGAAAGAGGAAAGAAAGAAGCTCAGAGGATTTTTTTAACTCTAATTCAGAGAAAAAAAGTTGTAGAAATTGAATATTTTAAGTTTATGATTCATTGAGGGAAAAGCTTTGTTTTAAATATTTTAATTAATGATTTCATAGCTGAAAGTTTCAGTTAATTAAAAGGTACATTATAAGGTTTCCATCCATGATTTTGACTTTCATGCTCAAAATTTTAACTTTATAATCCAAAAATGTTGACTTTGTGTGACATAACTTGACTTCATTAATTGTTTTTCCTCATAAATCTGACGTTTTAGCCAAAGGTCTTGGTCTTTTTCTCATTGTTTTGACTTTTCATCTTAAAATTTTTTACTCTGTCTCAAAATTTAACCTTTTATTTCAGAAGTTTGAATATTTTAGCTCAAAAATTAGCTATAAATGTTAACTTTTATTACAGAATTTTGAATTTTATGCCATGACTTTGACTTTTTTTTCCCCTTAAAATTTGACTGTTTATCCCAAATTTTATGTTTTTAATCCCATAAGTTTTATTTTGTCATTTCAAAATGTTTCAATTAATCTCATACTTTTGAATTATTTTGATGATTTTTTTTTTTTGGATACTTTCTCACTATTTTCCAGGTTCACTCCCAATTTTCTTGACAATTTTTTTTTTTTTTTGCCTATTTTTTTCCATTTTTTGCAACAAAATGACTTTTTTCCAAGTTGAATCCCAGTTTTCTTGTCACTTTTGTTGACTTCGGTCAGTTTGAACAATTTTCATTGTTTTTCTTCACTTTTTTTCACAATTTTTGCTACTTACAACAATATTAAAAGTTTCTTCCAATTTTTTCTTGCAAATTTTTCTTGCTTCTTGGCCATTTTAGTCCCTTTTCACTCTTTTTTTCACACTTTTGAACATTTTTTTATCCCTTCTCACTAATCTCCAAGTTTAATCCCAATTTTTGTTGTTTTTGTCCATTTTTGACACTTCTGGATCATTTTTTACAACAAACTGACTATTTTCCAAATTTTAATCCCAACTTTCTTGGCATTTTTGTTGACTTTGAGTTACCCACTTTTTAATGTTTTCATCATCTTTTTCACTGTTTTTGCTATTTTCAGAATTTTAAAAGCTTCCTCAAAATTTCTTGTTAATTCTTTGTTGCTCCTTAATAATCTTAGTCACTTTTTACTCTCTTTTGCCAGTTTTAGACCATTTTTTTTTGCCACTTTTTGAGTATTTCCAGGTTTTGTCCCACTTTAAATGCCAATTTTTGTTGCTTTTGTAGCATTTTTACCACATCAAACTAAGTTTTATTTCTCCTCTTTGCTGTTTTTCCTCTTTTCTCCACTTGTATAGTTTCTTTTGTAAAGGTAGTTTTTAACAGTTTGTCTCTTTGGTTGAAAAACTGAAGCTGATATTTTGACACATTTATAGAAATATTTCACTGTCTGACATTAGAATATTGTGATTTAATCTAATTTAATCCTCTTTTTTCTTTCCTCATGACTCAGAATCCAGAAATGTCAGTGCAGCACTGGATGAAAGATGCAAGTGTGTGTCAGGAGCTCAGAAACTCTCTGAGCTTTTATACACACACACTGATTAAAGCAGGTAGATCTCAGGTGAGGATGGTTACCATGGTTACCTTTAGCTCTGGACTTTTTCAGACGTAGATGAAATATCAGAAACATTTCCTAACAAACCAAAGTTGCTGTTGGAGGCTGAAGTTTAAAGCGGCGTCCTCTGTCTCTGATGTAACCATCGACTGCTCCTCTTTAAAGATTCATCACACAGAAATCTGTCTCCTCTTAGTGAACCTGTCTCACCGAGCTCATAAAAAGCTCTGGAAATTCCTCTTTCCTGTTTCACTAAACTCAGTACAAAGGCAGTGGCGGCGGCGGCGGCGGCGTTCCCCGTCTGATGGCGTGAGTGTCTCTGTCGGTGTTTTTCAGAGACGTGCAGCAGATTGAGAGATCACTTCACTTTCAGCTTTGATGTGGGAGTTAAAGTCGTCTGTGTTCAGATCAAAGCTCAGAGCGGCGTCTCTTCCTCTGTAAGCGGCGCCCGGACCTTTTCTTCTTCTTCTTCTTTCTTTTATTCGTGTCTCTTTTTATTCAACAGGACGTTTCTGTGACAACAGCTCACATTAACTCTCTGACTCTGAAGTGTCTGACTCTGTTTCTTTCTTTCTTTCCTGCAGCAGAAATGATTCAGCTCCGTGCCTCCGTCCTCTCTCCTGCTCTTTTTACACCGTCAGATAAAAGTTTTTAAAGTGATTCAGCTTTTATTCTTCTCTCATTCCTCCCAGGACGACTCAACTCTTTCTCACCTTCTGTTTTCTTCTTTAACCAGATTTCTCTTCCAACAGACAAGTAACTTTATTCACCTTTGACCTTCTCTGTCAAACCTACAACGGTGTTTTAGGGCCAGAGAAACAACTAATGAACTTTTAATAAGAACAACAGTGAGAAGCAGTTACACCTGGATTTATGATGCACAGAAAAAAACATGCAAATCTGCCACTTTGTAATAAAACAGTGTGGATGCATATGAGTCAAACGCTTGGGTGAAATATGCACAAGTGTGAAGTGTGTAAGTGCAGAATGATTCACAGGAAACCAGCTGTAGCCATTTAGATCAATGATGAGACACGTTTAATGCATCTTCACTCACATTCATGTTCACAACAGAAGAGCAACAATCTGTGTCTGTGAACTACAGCTTCATAGTTTTTTTTTTTTTTTATCAAATTTTTCATTTTATTCTTTTTTGAACACAATTATAAGTGCTCAGTACAAAAATATGGTGCAAATTTTACAAATATAAATTCACATAACTTCAAAAAGCAAGTATACAAGTATATAATTGTAGTAAAATAAGAAGTTAGAGCAATGACAAAAAAATAAAAAAATAAGTTATATAAATATGCATAAACACATATAGCACCAAACATACATAATTATGTTCAGTTGCCTACATGTACTGACACACGTTAAAACATGAACATAAATATAAAATAACAAAAAGTAAATAAGCAAATAAATAAAGTAAAATGAAATTAAAAAAGAAAAAACACACACACAACACAAAATAGAACCACCCCATTCCCTGGATCCAGTATTTCAGTCTCTCTTGATATGTTAACTCTTAAACTCACGAAGGCTGGTTAGGAGAGAGCACCAGGCTTGTGTAGCAGAGTCTTTGGCTCCGTGGATTCTGGTTGTTGACAACTCCAAATAAACAATGTCCATATACGTCAAAACCCATGCTCCAAAAGAAAGTGAGTGTGGAGGTTTCCCGGCCAGCAATGCTCTCTTCTTATCCAATGACAAACCCAGCTTTAGAGCATCATTCAAAATAAATATAACAACAAGGCAGGTTGATCTTAAACAACTACAGTTTCTGAGTTATTGTTGAACCTTTCCACAAAAAGACACTGAGCTCTGATGAAGCTGGTTTTGTTTGAGTCTTCGGACGAGAGCGTGGACAGTGAGAACAACCTGAGACTAAAAACTCTCTAACTCCTACAAAGTTTTACCTAAAAAGCTCAAACTTCACCCAGATGTAGATGAGAAGGTGTAGAAGTGATGTGGTGGATGTTTTATGTCTGACATGAAGCATCTTCAAGTTAATGATGTTCAAACATTGGTTATGAAAGTTGTTTCAGCTGCTTTTACCCTGATGTGGACTTTAGCCACAGATAAAAACATGACATTTTCTGAAACTAGAGACTTAAATCTTAAAAAGAAGTTTTAATAATGAATGTTGAGCCCTGGGATTCTTCAGTTATAAGTTCTGACTTATAACTTCTTGATCAGTTTTATTAAACTTTCTTTTTATTTTAATTTCAGGTTTACAAAACATAAAGTAAAATACAACAAAACGAAATATAAGGGCGGTTGTTTAAGGCCAATCAAGAGTACATATCATTGAATATCATCTATACTGAAGAGGGGTTACAAGTGTTGATATAAGAGTTTTATTTTTCCAGTATTTTGCACAGTCATCAGCCCGTAGTCTTATGAAGAAGGTGAGTTTTTCCATAATGTATATTTAATTTATGATTGCAGTCCAGTCTTGTTTTGTTGGTGGATTTGTCTGCATCCAATTGCGTGTGATGGCTTTTTTACTTGCAGCCAAGATGATTTTATAAAGATATCTGTCCTGAGATTTGAGACCAGCTGGTGTTTTACAAAGATATAAGGTGAACAAAAATGTTTTTCAATTCTTTTGCAAACTCTTACCAGTAAGAAAGGACCCAGGCCCAAAATACATGAAAATGATCTGTTATAGATGCACCACATTTTCTCCAACAGTCATCAAGACCTTTGGAGGCTTGTTGTTTCAAAGACATCTTAGGGGTGATGAAATAGCGTATTGTACATTTCCAGAGAGAAGGGTTTCAAGGCTCTTTCGGAAGTTACAGTACAATAAGCTGTTATGCTCTTATTCACCCACAGAAGGAAACGTTTATCAAGAGAAGCAGGTAACTTCTTGATCAGTTTTATCACCAAACGCAGATTCTTTCGAAACTAAAAGAAGGTTTTTATCTCTTCACGGACACAGAGGTGCAAACATGATGTGCAGATTTACATGTCTTCAATAATTCAGGAGCTGAGGGTGAGAGGACTCAGAGAAACATCTTTGACTCAGTGTGAGCGTACTTTCTTAATGAGTGAGTGGAGTTTTAGTTTAGAGTCTGTTTTTACAGAAATGATGAGTTTTCTCTTTGTTCTCTGAGCTCACGTGGAGAAAAACAGAGAGAGAGAGAGAGAGAGAGAGGATGTTTATGCATGTAAACACTGCAAATAACCAGATAAATAATGCACATCTCTATGTAAATCAGCGCTGGTTTTATCTCGGCGCTGAATGCTCTTGTCATGTCGCTGTTTCCGCTCCCCCTGCTCCACCTCAGGGACTCCAGCAGCAGAAAAAAAAAAAAGAGCGTATGCAGAAATAGACATGGACACAGATCTGAAAGAGAAACCTTCAAAGAAGTGTGGAACATTTCCATTCCTCAGGACGAAGCAGCAGCTAAAATAAAAACATGGAGGAAGGTTTTACTCTGCAAACACTCAGAGAAAAGCTGAAGAGGATGATACAGGATCTTTAAGAAGCTGTCAGAGACTTTACAGAGCTGAACGTACGCCCAGAGTTTAAAACAGGCCTCGGAGAATAACCACGGCGCCGTCAGAGTGTAAAGAGAAGTTTGGGACGAAAAAACAAAGGAGGATAAACGTGTTTCTGAAGAAGAGACGTATGGTTTATTCAGCTTTGACATTTTTTATCTGCTGATTTAGAGTCTGTTACAAAAAAATGAGTCATATCTCTGATGGAAAAACTCCTTAAAGTTTTACATTCTCATACGTTTGGATCACTCCAGCACACCAGCACAGTTAGTGCCACCGTCACAAGTGTTGACTTTTATTTGTTTGATGAAACTTATGTTTTCTGAAATTTCCATGATATATGAAATCTATTTTTGTTTTGTGGAATTTGTGAATTTTTTTTTTTGAGATTTATTTCACTTTGATAAATTTAGTTCTTCTGAAGAATAAATGAGTTTACAAAATGTATTTGTCTTTTATTGAAATGATTTGCATTTGATGAAATGTATTTGTGTTTATTGAAATTTGGATTCTATTGAGGTCTTTGTCTGTGATGTTATATTTTTTGTTTTGTGAAATTTATTTGAATTATACATAATTAATATCTTTCATTAAATCTGTTTGTCTTTATGAAATGTATTTATCTTTTATTAAATTGGTCTGTTTTGTGAAATTTGTACTTGGTGAAATTAGTATCATGTGTTGAATTTATTTGTCTTTGATTCATTTTTTTCGAGCGCGGTGTGTGAGAGCAGGTTTCCTCCTTGTTTTCCCGTCGCCTGCATCAATATTTGACTCTGAGGTAAAGTTGTGGACAAACAGAATCAGTGAGAGAGGAGAAGATTCAGTAAATGTTTCAGTAAATGTTTCAGTAAATGTTTCAGTAAATGTCAGAGTGAATAGTTTAAACGTCTCTGAGTGAATATTTGATTCGTTTAATCTCCACGTTTACTCTCTCACTTCGCTCTCACACAAATATTTGAGAGGATAATTGAGACGGTGAAACTTCCTGAGAGCGCTCGGGCGCCGCTGAAGAGGAGGAAGCTTAATGAAGAGGAGAGAAATGAACTCGACCGAGGTGAAGAGGAGAGAGAGAGAGAGAGAGAGAGAGACACACACACACACACACTCTCTCTCTCTGTTTTGCGTCCATCATCAGAAATCCTCTGATCTTTTGACCCTCGCAGTTTTCACATTTTATTTCAAATATTTGTAACTGAGCATTCAACTTAAAAAAGTGTGAACTTAAAGTAAACATGACTTTTTTTTTCTTTGTTTGACTTCTTTTTTTGTTCTTTTTTCTTTGGTAATTTCATGAATAATCTTTTTTTAATGTTTTTCAAAACTTTTTAACTCTCTTTCATTTATTTTAACACTGATTAATCTATAGTTTATAAGCTTTTTCATCCTCAAATTTTTGTCTATAACATGTTCAAAAATATATATATGTTTGGAAAAAAACATGAACCATTGAATTTAGAGTAAATAACTTTTAAATAGGTGTCACTGCAGTGACCAATATGCACCACAGGGTTAAATAAAATAAAATAAAAATGAAGTGAGTGTTAACGTTGTAGTGAAATATAATTTAAAGATAGTTCTGTATGAAAATATTATTAATATTTATTCTTTTAAACTTTTTTCAACTGTTATTGTTGCTTTTACTTATAAAGAGGGTCTGATTGATTCTTACAACACTAACAATAATATTAATACATAAAAAATATTTATCTGCAAGTGTCTGACTGGAGGCTCTTGTGGGTTAAACTCAGGACAAACACATTATTAATTTATTAATTATCAAGAAAAAACAATCTTTGGTTTGTCAAGATAAAGAGATTAAAAGTTGTTTTCTTGGGAAAACTGTAGAAAAACAGAAAAATTAACGGCTGTTCTCGTCTTTTTCAGATCAGGAACACAGAAACACCTTCAAACATGTTTTTCTGCCTCTGTAAAGAAGTTTTTCAGGATATTTCCTGTTTTTAAAAAGAGCTGACATAAAGTGTTTGCATCCTTGAATAAAATACTAAAATAAAAGTTTCAGATCAGAGGAGAAAATCTGCTCCGTCTCTGAGTGAAATCCTCCTCAGACCACTTTCTCTCTTGTTGCTGATTATTTCCCAGACTGAAGCTTGTGTTTATCTGATCTCCTGAAGGATAATTTATGCAGTTTAATCACAAACGTCTGAAACTCCTCACATTTCTTATCTTTAAACTTCCTCTGGTTCTGTCTCCTGGATCCGTCCTTCAGTTCATGTGGTTTCAGACTTTTCTCCTCCAAGAATGTGGATACAGGCCTGAAATTAAAGCTAAAACTCTGAACTCTGCTTTTTCTCTGGGGTTTTCTTGTTTTTCTGTCGTCTCCAGACTGAGCTGATGTTGTTTCTGCAGGAACGAGTCTTTGTTTTAGAAAAGACCCATAATCCTCTCCTCTAAAAACAGGTCAGCGTGGAGTGCCTGAAGAAAATACGTCCTGGTGAATTCTGGTGAAACACAAACAGCTGTAATTATACAGACAAACAAAAACCTTAAACCAGGGTTTGATGCCAAAGTTTCACAGAAAGAAAAACTGCTCTAAAGGCTGAAGATCTGTCAAAAAAACACAAATGTGATACTGTCAACCGTCCATCCTTCCTATGAACTTTGTCACTGGATCAGAACTTTTCTAAGTCGTCTTTACGGCAACACACAAACACAACAAAAACAACAAAAACTCAACAGTCATATTCATGACGGAGGGCTAAAAGTAAAAAAAGAAAACTTACAAGATTATTCTCATCAACGAAGGAGAAAAAAGGTGTGAACTCATTAGAAAAGAAGTCATGAACAAACAAGAATAAAGTCATGAACTTACAAGAACAAAGTTGTAAACTTACAAGAATAACCTCATAAAGTTATGAGAATAAAGTCGTAAATTTAAGAAAATGTTATGAACTTACAAGAAAAAAGTCATTAACTTACAAGAACAAAGGTGTAAACTTACAAGAATAAAGTTGGAAATTAACAAAAAAAAAAATTTAACCGTACAAGAATAAAGTCATTAACTTACAAGAAAAAAGTTGTGAACTAACAGGAATAAACTCATAAACTTATTTGACAGACGTTTCTAACTTCTGAGAAAGACAAAACATAAACATACAGGAGTAAAGTTCTCAACTTAAGGAAAAAGGATTTAAAATTAAGAGAATGAAGTCATGTTTGATCGTTCTTAACCCTCGTAAGTTTATGACTTTATTCTTTAAATTTTCCGACTTTATTCTTGTATGTTTACCAGATTAATTTGGCCCTAATCCTGAAAAAGGTTCTTTTTTTTATCTCTGTACTCGTCTTTCTCTGACAGACCCAGGCTCCCATCATCCTCTCTGTTCCTCTCTGCTCCTGTGACTCAGACGGAGTCAGAAACATTTATTCTGACTGATCTTCATCTTCAGGAGGATTGGAACAGAAGAAACACTCTCACTAATAAAAAGTCAGAGTTCATTCCGTGAATTTATTGGTTTGAATAAAACGACGCTGTCAGAAAAACGAAGACGTCAAACTCACTGATCCATCAGGTCACAGAGCCGTGACTCATCTTTCTGTTTTTATTTAACCTGGAGAAAAGTGATGCTCTGGACAAACTTTAAATCACATTACATTTAAAGGGCCAGTGCTCCTGTTTTACCGCTGCTCTCTAAATTACCGTAACTCTTCAACTATGTGGGCAAGAGAAAAACACTCCAACGGTTCCTGAAAGAAGAATCATCTTTCCAGTCCTGATCACTGAATTTTTTTTAACCCTTTCAGACCGACTATACCAAAGTCTGCCACATCAAATCTTTACATTTTTACATGCTGCAGTGTCATTTTTGCATTAAACTCTTGTTTGACATAAAAATAAAACCTTTATTTCCCAAACTTTAAACTCACAGAGCAGAGGTCAGCAGGAGGTCTGTGACATTTTTGGTTGATTTAGGGATTTTTTTGCTCTTCATACATTTGTTGGGGTAGCACGTATAAAAACAACTGTCAACCTATTTTTAAGTTACAAAAAAGAGCTGTCAGAATTATTAATCGCTCACATTACCTGGAACCAACAAACGCTTTGTTCATCAATTTTATGATTTAGTTGAATTTAAAAATGCACAAATAATGTATAAAGCACACAATAATTTACTTTGCAGCATTTACTCAGAGGCTGTACAAAACCAGAGAGAGTTTTACTGATTTGAAGGGACGAGGTGTTTTCAAAAAAATGAAATCAAGAACTAATATGAAGCAGAGGTGTGTTTCTGTTAAAGGTGTAAACTTATGGAATAGTTATGACAGTGAATTACAAATGTGTAATTCAATTTTTTCATTTAAAAACATGTTTAAAACCAAAGTAATAAGAAAATATGTAAATCAAATGTGAAGAAAACAACAACAAAATATTGGAACTTGGGTTGTGTTTGGTTGTAATATTGCCAAAGATTTTTATTGGTTTATTTTTACTACTATAATATGTTTTAAAATGTTTATCTTTTCTCCATTAAGAAAATTTATGGTGTTACTCAGACCATGTAATTAAGTTGATTAAGTTTATTTCTACATTTATTTATTTGTTTAATTTAATTAAATTTTTTGCAAAACGGGTCGGCAAAATAAGCAGAAGCTTCAGCCTACACCCTTTGATTAGCTTCAACCATTATGTGACATTTGGATCTATTTGGATCAACCATTCTTCCTAAATTTTTCACACATTTTTCACACATTAACCTCTTACGCTTCACCGGGTTTTTCACGACCCGTTCACCGGTTTTATGACGTGGTCAAAGTATAAACTAACGCCTTCATCAAACATCAGAAAGTTTAGATTCTTCACGTCTCAGTCTCTAAGTTTGTTTCCTTTAAAGCTGAAGATAAAAGTGACCCCATCCTTTTCTGTTGATGGCTCAAAGGGAACCAGCTGTAGCCATTTAGATCACGAATGAGACCCATTTATTGCACAGCACAAGAGAAAAAACCGTTGAAGCTTTCCACAAAGAGAGCAAAGCTGATTAAAAAGAGGACACTGAGCTCTGATGAAGCTGGTTTTGTTTGAGTCTTCAGACGAGAGCGTGGAGAGTGAGTACAGCTCTACCTGAGACTAAAAACTCTTGAACTCCTACAAAGTTTTACCTAAAAAGCTCAAACTTCACCCAGATGTAGATGAGAAGGTGTAGAAGTGATGTGGTGGATGTTTTAAGTCTGACATGAAGCATCTTGATGGTAATGATGTTCACAAATTGGTAACAAAAAAAGTGTTTCAGCTGCATTTATCATGATGTGGACTTTATCCACATATAAAAACATGACATTTTCTGAAACTAGAGACTTTAATCTTTCAAATGAGGAGAAACTGATAGATTTTGACCTTGTTTTCCTTCAGTTATAAGCTTTGAAACAGTGTCGTTAAAGGGGTTAAGTTTGACTCACTTCATCAGAGCGCCAGTGCTCTTTAAACTACTGTGAATCTTCAATAATTTATACAAGAGAAATGATTCAAATGGTTCCTGAAAGAAGAGAAGATGATTTTTCTGGGCTTCGTCTCTGACTGCAGGTGGTTTTAAAGGGTTAACGATTGTTTGTGTCAGGGTTTGTTGTGTTCACCATGTTGGTTGTGAATCAGGCTTTTATTTCTGTTTGCAGGGACACTTCAGCTCCTCTCAGCTCAGTCAACACACCAGTAAATCCTCCCTCTCTCTCTCTCTCTCCCTCTCTCTCTCTCTCTCTCTCTCTCTGTCTCTCGTCCTCAGACTGGCGTCGTCCAGCTGAACCAATCAGCTGCTGTTTGCTCGGAGGCTGATGAAGGTGTGAGGAGGATATCGATGGGTAAATGTGTGATGTGAAGGAAACAACAGGAGCAGATTGTTTTTCCTGACCATCGTCATCATCACTGATCCAAAGCTGTTTGTTGTTGACCTCAAACCTGAACTCAGCTTTAAAGCGCCCGTTAAAAACCAGTCACAGCCAAACTCTGGGTCAGACAATAGATTTGTTTGTAATATGCAGTCATGAAAACTACTTTGACTATTTAAAAATTCCTTTAACTTCTCCCTAATGAACCCCCCTCTGAACTGCTGCTGCTGTGTTTGAGTCCTTGGACTTTTCTCCTCATGATTTACACTTTTTATCTCACAATTCTGAGATTTTATCCAGAAAATTTGACTTTTTAACTCATAATTTTTGACATTTTACCTCAAATTTTGATATCTTATCTCACATTTTTGACCTTTTATCTGAAAATCTTGATTTTTTTCCCCACATGAAAACAAATTTTTATCTGACAATTCTGATATTTTATGTCAAAATTTCAGCTTTTTATTTCAGATTCTGACTTTATCTAAAAATAATGTCCTATCACAAATTTTCAACTTTGTCAATTGAAATTTTGACTTTTTTCCCCAATGATTTCATCTTTTTATCTCAAGAATCTGATATTTTATCTAGAGAATTTGACTTTTTAACTAATAATTTTGACTTTTTACCTCAAATTTTGAGATGTAATCTCAATTTTTTGACTTGTTAATCTGAAAATCTAGTTTTTTTTCCTCATAAATTCAAATTTTCATCTCACAATTCTGATATTTTATCTCAAAATTTCAGCTTTTTATTTCAATTTCTGACTTTATCTAAAAAAAAAAAAATCCTATCACAAATTTTCAACTTTCTCAATTGAAATTTTGACTTTTTTCCCCAATGATTTCATCTTTTTATCTCAAGAATCTGATATTTTATCTCAAATTTTGACCTTTTAAGTAATAAGTTTGACTTTAGTCTCAAAATTTAGACCTAATAGTAACAAAAAAAATATCCAAAAAGAAATAAAGCCTTTTTTTTTTTTTAACTGGTGGAAATGGGCTTCTATAGATGAAGGTTTGGTACCAGCAAGAATTTAAGACACTTTCACCCCTGCACGGATCAGACCATCACCTACGTCACCTTCACAGGAACAAACACTTCAGCTGCCAACAGTCAATAAACTATCATCTATGGTTTTCTGTTCTTTGGTGGCTGTTAAAGCTCAGTTTGTTAGTTTCAACCCATGCCACAATATTTAAGGTCATTCGTGGGGTTTTTCATTCTGGTTTAACTGTGTTAGAAAAAAAGAAAAATCAAAAATCAGTGTTTTGTGTCGTTAACTGCGTCCTGAGTGTGTTTATGTGACAGCACAGGAGAAAAAGCCTCTGGGAGACGACGGCACTAACTGTGCTGGTGTGCTGGAGTGATCCAGATTAAAGAAAATACAGCGCTGTAAAGAGATTTACTGTAGGAGATTTTAGGATTTCTTCTCCATTTTTTTCAGAGACTATGAATGAAAACAACAGGTGAAAATTACAGGACAAAAGTTTTTTAAATTTCTCAACAGCTTTAAAATTCTTTTTATTTGCAAAGAATGTTTTATTTAAAAAGGTTGAAGCATAAAATAATGCCACTGTATTTTTAATTTCCATTTACAATAACTGACATTCAATTTTTAGAGTTTAATTACTGTGGATACTTGTCAGGACGGTTGCACCACCTGACATTTTGGGGGTTTGAGGAACCAAAACACAAAAAAACATGTTATATTTTAATAGTTTAAAGATGTGTTCAAATAACACAGGTTTCATAGAATAAAGAAATACATGTGATGAAATACTCAATTCATGATGGAAGGAAAAATTGCACTCAGACACAAAAAAAGGGGACAAGACTGAAACATTTGCAGTGATCTCTTCATTTTTTCAGAGCTGTATTAAGGAGATTTACAGAGATAACTCAGGAAAAATATAAGGTGAAAATTCCATCACTGGTAACAAAGACGTTAAAAGTTATGTCACAAAAACGTGTTTGAGGTTGAGTCTTTATTCTCCTCCTCAGTCGTGTCTAATCTTTGTTTCTGCTCAGTTTTCAGGAAAAGTCTCCACAGTAAAGTCAGGATGACTCAGAATAAACAGCAGCTGTCTGTTTCTGTTTGCTTTCCTCTGTGTTCCCTCAAATCTGAACCCTGCGCTCCCATTGGCAGAGATTTTGGACGCCAGTTTCCAGGCGGCGTGAGGCTTCGGTTGTGTTCTTTGCTCCCGTTAATCAGGATGGGACGGCGTTGAGAGCGGCGGGTGATTGAGCCTGATAAGACAGATGTGTTTTTACATAAACGTGCTGCCGGCGCAGCTTTCAGACAGACATCCCATAAACAGGAGCGTGGAGGCTGACAGCCATCTGACGCTTTGCTCATCGCCGCCATCAGAGAGCGAGCGGCCTCACGCTGCGCCTGTAATCATCTGACAGGATCCCACAGCAGAGGCAATCAGACGGAGCCGCCATGGACGCCATCAGACGCCGTCACACTCCCCCCCCTCTGTCTGTGATCAGAGCCACAGCTGCAGGCTGATAACCACGGGCCTGGAGCGCCGCCGCTTCCTCTCACCGCCGCCGCAGAGATGGATCTGATTCTGTGGAGGTGACGGAGGAAAACGGCTCCACCTTCAATCACCTGAGAAACGTTTCCTGTGCAGCAGGGTCGTAAATGTTGGACTCAGACAGATTCCTGATAAAGATGATGAAACATGAGTGTGCTCTTCCTGCCACAGACCAATGTTGCTCTTTTTTGGGGGTAAGATTTGTATAAAGTGTAATTCAATCAGGAAAGACTTAGACTTCAGAAAGATTGTGAATAGATTTACTGATACAGATGCACAATTACAGTGTTGGCGGTTAGACCTCATCGAACGCTGCAAATGAATGTGTAGGGGAAACAATGATGTGATGAATTATGAAAATCCCCTGATGGAGTCTAGACACTGGTGGTGGTAAAGGAGTCTTTTGGAGAGCTGGTTCCTGTTGAAGATTAGGGAGCTGGATCCTGATGAAGATTGGTGGAGCCTGGGGAGGTGGAGGGTCGCTGTTCGTTGTGCGAGCCTGCGAGACAACGACGAGCAGAGAAGGCAGATTTAAAGTTTGACAGCTTTGAGTTGATTGGTTTACGAGTGACAGCTGTGAAGATGTGATTGGATACACAGAAAAGCTTACACGCCCACTTTGGTCAGCTGATGAGAAAGAGCGGGAGTGAATGAATGAATAGAGAGATGGTGTGAGCCCGTAGACAGGCTTCCTGACTGATTTTACACTAAGCTTCATAAACCTGAGGACAGAGCTCAGAGTTTGTCTCACCTCAGATTTTGGTTTCAGTTTTTGACGTAGTGTGCTCGTCCCACCTCAGATGTTGCTGCAGTGATCAAACCTCAGACAAACAATGTTCTCTCCTCACCTCAGGTTTAGTTAAAGTGTCTGTTTAACAGAATGAGCTGCTGTGCTCTTCCTGCCTCAAGATTTGACACAGTCTGGTTCTAAGAGAGTAAAGCTGATACTAAAAGGTGACGTGGACGGACTGCCGGTCACTCATTGGTCAGAGAATGTCGTCTCTGCAGCTTCTGACTCTGAACAAATCACTTACAAGAGGCAAAGGAATAAGTCAGCGACGGGTTTTTAATGACATTTAAACCTGACGGCACAGAACCAGACTGAATGAAGACAAAATACAGCCCTAAAATGCTCCTTCATGATTCCTAAAGAAGTTAAAAGTCCTTTTTAAACCAAAAAGAAGTTAACAGCAAAGATAGTTGGCTTTAAAGAGTCTTTTAAATTAAATCAAAGTTGGTCGGTGCAGGAGCGATCTGTCTGCCACGAGAGTCTTTAAGCACCAATCAGTCCATTAATCCACAGGGAACCAAAAAGGAAAACCAGTTCAAAGAAGAATGATTGATCAACAACAAATCTCTGCTATACCAGGCCCAAAAATCAAAAATTAAAGTGATCTCACTGGATCCAGGGAAGAGTTGATGTCAGGAAGCAGCTCCTTCGTTTTCCTCCGCGTGCAGCAGCACCAGGCTGTTGTTTACCTCCGTTGTCATGACGACCCACATTGAGCCGCTGTATTACTTTAATGAAATCTTTTTAAAGCTTTTTTTTTT
>RPOG01001125.1:97936-128212 GCA_008086565.1 Thalassoma bifasciatum
AGGAGGCTGTAAACAGCTGAGCTGAGGCAGCAGAAAAACCAGGAGCAGCTTTGATAAGAATGTGAGGAGACGCCGCCCGTCCAGTCTGAACGCACGGAGAGAAACAGGAGGAGGAATCTGTTTGAACAGCAGAGGAGAAGGTGGAAAAACTGATGTGACGTTCACTGTTAGAGCCGCTCTGACCACACGGGTTTCTGTCAGCTCACATCAGAGCTGAAACTAGAGCTGGAACAGCTGGAAACAGACTTTAAATCAGACTGAAACAGACTTTAAATCAGGCTGAAACAGACTTTAAATCAGGCTGAAACAGACTTTAAATCAGGCTGAAACAGACTTTAAATCAGACTGAAACAGACTTTAGATCAGACTGAAACAGACTTTAAATCAGACTGAAACAGACTTTAAATCAGACTGAAAACAGACTTAAAATCAGGCTGAAACAGACTTTAAATCAGGCTGAAACAGACTTTAAATCAGGCTGAAACAGACTTTAAATCAGGCTGAAACAGACTTTAAATCAGGCTAAAACAGACTTTAAATCAGGCTGAAACAGACTTTAGATCAGACTGAAACAGACTTTAAATCAGACTGAAACAGACTTTAAATCAGGCTGAAACAGACTTTAAATCAGGCTAAAACAGACTTTAAATCAGGCTGAAACAGACTTTAGATCAGACTGAAACAGACTTTAAATCAGACTGAAAACAGACTTAAAATCAGACTGAAAACAGACTTAAAATCAGGCTGAAACTCACTTTAAATCAGGATAAGATGGGATAAGATGAATTCGCCCGGGAAGTTTCTTGAAATTAGAAAGATGTCTTAAAACAAGAATCTTTTATCTTATCCCATCGGCAGATTTTTTTTTTACTTGTTACAAGCAATTGATGCCTCATTTTTGTCTTTAAAAAACTTGAAATGAGACATTTTTATGACCTGGTCTAGTAAATATGGCTCAAATCAAGAATAGTCAGACACATTTGACTAAAAATAAGACAGAATGACTTGCTCAGATTTCAGTTTCTGCAGTGAGGAGAGAGAGACTAAACAGACAGGAGAAGAAAAACAGTTCAGTCCTGGAGCCTGTGGAGGCCGAAAAGACAAATCTGCCAAGCTGTCGTCTCTGATGGACTTTTCTGATAAATTAATTCATTTCTATTTCTCTAAGCTTTGCTCAGTGGCAGCTTGTTGCAGCAGCTCTGTCTTTGTTGTTCTTCAGTTGACAATTCTTATCTCATTATATTTAAATATTCTCTGAGATTTTGCTCTTTTCATGTTTGTGCATTGCTGCTGTGAGTGTGAATTTCCCGTCGTGTGATGAATAAAGAATCCTGCTGAATTGTGGATGTGGATCATCCCCATGTATTCCAGATATGAGCCGGGAAAACTTAAAAAAATTACGATACCTGGTAGAAACGTTTCTCTCATCCTTACACTAAGGTGGTATGATGATGTCATCTGGCTGCATGGTGTTCAGGTGTTTTTTTTTCTGAGAAGTTAGTTTCTCATTAGTTATTGGACGTTAAAAACCGTGATATAAGTTTCGTTTTACAATAGTTGACAGCTGCAGTTAGTGAGTAGTTTTTATCGGGGATATAAGAAACTTCAGGAAAGAGCCAAAAGGAGACTAAACCTTCTGAAGAAGAAGAAATAAATATTTTTATTTCTCTTTTTTACTTGGCTCCACCTGAAATTCTCTACTGCGCAGACTCTGGCTGCACAATGGCGGCTAGAGAAACGGGGTTTTTGGCTTCAAAAACTTAGAACGGTGACAGGAGGAGCCACGCTGTTTATTCTATATACAGTTTATGGTCTGGACTCAGAGGCTGGTGCAGAGAGAGTCGACCTGAGCAGGTTTATTTCTGTCTCTGTCTCTGATGAACAGGTGTTACTGTGGATTCATTCAGAGCACAATCATGTTGCATCACTGCACCTTTTCACATCTCTGCACCTGTTCACTCTCTCTCTCTCTCTTTCTTCTGTTATTTCTGTTCTTTCTGCCTCCTTGAACGTCTCCCTCCCTCCTCGCTCTCTCAGATCGTTATCTGCCGTATAATTCAGGAAACCTTGTGCCGTCCTGATGAAATAATCCTGGAACAGAGAAGTCGACTGAGCCCTGGAGCAAAGTTTGGAAATAAATCCTGAAACAGATTTTCTCTTGATGTTTCACGCTGGTATCCAGGCGTTAAAGTGTGACATTATTCCACAGACGGAGGAATTAAGATGTAAACAGAAGATTAATGCAAACACAGAGTCCTGAAGTGGAGATCAAATAAATGTAGATGAAATAAAAACATCAGCATGAACAGTTTTCATGTTTTAACCTCAGACCTGAGAGTTTCTCTGCTGTTTTTCTTTATTATGTTTGAGATCAGGAATAAAACCAAAACTGAGTCTTTGTACAGAAGGTTTAGTTATTTGTGTTAAAGAGTAAAAGAGAAGAATCAATAAAGAGCTTCAGGAGTTTTTCTCCTCACAAACAGAAACAGGTCTGATCTTTCCTCAGCGTCTCATTGGACACAGACAAGTGATGATGTCAGAGAGAAAACGACCACACACACCCGTTTTTCCTCCAAATATAGAAACCTTTTATTTTACAATTTCAGCAAAAATATCAACAATTCCAGTTTCATTGTACAGTTTGTTAAATATCTAAATACACTTTTACAGCTGCAATGTCAGTAGAAAAAAATATCGGATATTTTTCATGAGATACAAAATGTACACTTCATTACACTTTAAAACTCACACACACACACACACACACACACACACACACACACACACACACACACACAGANATGAAGACAAAATACAGCCCTAAAATGCTCCTTCATGATTCCTAAAGAAGTTAAAAGTCCTTTTTAAACCAAAAAGAAGTTAACAGCAAAGATAGTTGGCTTTAAAGAGTCTTTTAAATTAAATCAAAGTTGGTCGGTGCAGGAGCGATCTGTCTGCCACGAGAGTCTTTAAGCACCAATCAGTCCATTAATCCACAGGGAACCAAAAAGGAAAACCAGTTCAAAGAAGAATGATTGATCAACAACAAATCTCTGCTATACCAGGCCCAAAAATCAAAAATTAAAGTGATCTCACTGGATCCAGGGAAGAGTTGATGTCAGGAAGCAGCTCCTTCGTTTTCCTCCGCGTGCAGCAGCACCAGGCTGTTGTTTACCTCCGTTGTCATGACGACCCACATTGAGCCGCTGTATTACTTTAATGAAATCTTTTTAAAGCTTTTTTTTTTTCCTTTAAAGACCACGGTGGCACATATGTTAGTACAAAATGATGTTTGTGTGGCGTTATAGATGAACATGCACGCACTTCTGCGCAGCACTTTAGTGCAGCTGTGTTATAAGATCCACGCCCACCGTGAGTCTGTAGTCGGGCTAGAGGAAAAGAACCAAACCCAGTAGAGACGAGGAGAGTAGAGCTGGAACTGTAGAGTGGAAAAGCGCCATTTGTATCAGGTATTGGGAATGTGTGCTCTTCTCACTCTCTTACAGATGTTTCCTCACAGAAGTTGCTGATGCAGATTCAGCTCAGTAACCACGGTAACAAGCGTCACTTTAATGAACTTGTAGAGTCTGTTTTTAAACTTCTGTTCAGCTTTAATGAAAAAGCCACGATGATGTTTAAACTCTTATTTTGATGTCAGCTCTCTTACAGCGTGGGGGGAGGAGCCGTCCTGATGACATCACATGACGGCCTGAATGTGGGCCGTTGCTCTGAAGCCTTGAGTCATTCAGTCTGAGGAGGAAAAGGAGGAGGAAGAGGAGGAGGAGGAGGAGGAGGAGGAAGAGGAAGAGGAGGAGGAGGAGGAGGAGGAGGAGGAGGAGGCTGTAAACAGCTGAGCTGAGGCAGCAGAAAAACCAGGAGCAGCTTTGATAAGAATGTGAGGAGACGCCGCCCGTCCAGTCTGAACGCACGGAGAGAAACAGGAGGAGGAATCTGTTTGAACAGCAGAGGAGAAGGTGGAAAAACTGATGTGACGTTCACTGTTAGAGCCGCTCTGACCACACGGGTTTCTGTCAGCTCACATCAGAGCTGAAACTAGAGCTGGAACAGCTGGAAACAGACTTTAAATCAGGCTGAAACAGACTTTAAATCAGGCTGAAACAGACTTTAAATCAGNGTCCTGAAGTGGAGATCAAATAAATGTAGATGAAATAAAAACATCAGCATGAACAGTTTTCATGTTTTAACCTCAGACCTGAGAGTTTCTCTGCTGTTTTTCTTTATTATGTTTGAGATCAGGAATAAAACCAAAACTGAGTCTTTGTACAGAAGGTTTAGTTATTTGTGTTAAAGAGTAAAAGAGAAGAATCAATAAAGAGCTTCAGGAGTTTTTCTCCTCACAAACAGAAACAGGTCTGATCTTTCCTCAGCGTCTCATTGGACACAGACAAGTGATGATGTCAGAGAGAAAACGACCACACACACCCGTTTTTCCTCCAAATATAGAAACCTTTTATTTTACAATTTCAGCAAAAATATCAACAATTCCAGTTTCATTGTACAGTTTGTTAAATATCTAAATACACTTTTACAGCTGCAATGTCAGTAGAAAAAAATATCGGATATTTTTCATGAGATACAAAATGTACACTTCATTACACTTTAAAACTCACACACACACACACACACACACACACACACACACACACACACACACACACACACACACACACACACACACACACACACACACTGTGTGTGTGTGTGTGTGTGTGTGTGTGTGTGAGAAACACTGTGGATGTTAAAAACCTCCTTCCCTCCACTTTAAAGTCGGATCACTGTTAGATCTAAAAGTTTGACGAACATTAAAAACGTTCAGGCGTGAAAATAAAAACTTTCAGGATCCAGACTCAGCTAAAGGACGGATCCGTAAACTCAAAGATGTTTGTTTGTGCAGAGAGAAGAGTTTTTTTCTGAAAATGTCTCCTCTTTCTCCTGGAGCAGCTGTGAAAACTGAGTTTGGACCAGAGGAACTTTTTTAAAGTCTGAGTTTAGTTTTTTACTACGAGCTGTGACGTTTGGGATCCAGAAACCATGAAACCATGAAAGCAGAGTTTAAGAAAAGATGGTTTTTAGTCACAAAGTCAAACTCTGGTGTTCTGTGGACGACAGAAATAAACTTTTATAAAATATGTAAGAGTTTTAAAAATATGGGACGAAACCAAAGAACAATAAAACGTCCGTTCTTCTCGACTTTGAGCTCAAGATTTAGTTTCTGTGGCTGAAAATTTCACAGTTTTATCTCATAAATTTGACAGAAATATCTCAGAAATAATGACTTTATAGGACTTCATTTGAACTTAAACATTTCACTCTTTATCTCAATGTTTTTTCTATCTCATAACTTTGATTTTTAATGTCAAAATGTTGACTTTCTGTCCCACAATCAAATATTTTATCTCAAAACTTTGACTTGGTCCAACAAAAATTAAACTTTTTATCTCACAGTTTAGACTTCTTGTCCCAAAGTTTTGAGTTTTTGTCTCAAAATTTGACATTATCTTATAAATTCGACTTCTTTTAGTCTCAAAATATTGACTTTTTTCCTAGAAATTTGACATTTTAAGTTTTAAATTTGACTTCTTTTGTCATATATTCGTCTTTTTTTTGTCAAAATTTTGGCTTTATGTCCCAATACTTTGAGTTTTTATCTACAAATCTCGACTTTTCATCCCAATATTTTCACTTTTTGTCCCATAATTACTCATTATAGACATTTGACTTAATCTCTTGTGCTGATTAAACTTATTAATACTGAGCTTCTGGTCCAAATGCAGCTCGATGATCTCGACTCTTTGCATCAGAACTTTCTGCAGCTCAGGTGAGAGAAAAAGAGACAATGAGTTTGAAAGAATCTGCAGAAGATTCAGATGTTTGAGTTTAACAGTTCTGCTCTTTAACTCCAACTTTAGTCCAGTCAGGTTTTTTTAATTCTGCTGTTTGGTTTCATACCACATCATCATCATCAGCAGAACTTTTAATATTTGAGATAATTTCTGCATCAATGAGGAAATAATTTTCCTCACAGGGCGACAGGAGGAGTCAGAGCTTTGTTATTGAACTTTCTCTGCAAAACTTCTTTGGATGGAAAACAGAGTTTGGAGACTTTTCAGTGAAGTGCAACATAAAGAAAGAGAGAAAAAGTCTGAATCAGAGTCCATTTTGCATCTAATGAATAAAAAGTGTGTGAAAAATCTCCTCATTTCTTCGTACTGAGACATTTAAACACCAACACACGGAAAAATAAAAAGCCCTTGTTTGAAAAACACCAGAATAAGCCTTTAAAAACTAACAGAGACAAAACATGGAGACGAGGATTAAATTAAAAACTGTACAAACTGATCAGATCAACACCAGGAGTTTAAATCATCATCATCATCAGCTGATCCACCAATCACACGAGTCATCAGCTGATCCACCAATCACACGAGTCATCAGCTGATCCACCAATCACACGAGTCATCAGCTGATCCACCAATCACAGGAGTCATCAGCTGATCCACCAATCACAGGAGTCATCAGCTGATCCACCAATCACAGGAGTCATCAGCTGATCCACCAATCACACGAGTCATCAGCTGATCCACCAATCACACGAGTCATCAGCTGATCCACCAATCACACGAGTCATCAGCTGATCCACCAATCACAGGAGTCATCAGCTGATCCACCAATCACAGGAGTCATCAGCTGATCCACCAATCACACGAGTCATCAGCTGATCCACCAATCACACGAGTCATCGACAGAAACAACGAGTCAGCAAAAACAAAAAAAAAACGTTGAAGGAAACTTTGGATCAAACAGGAAACGAGAGAAAGAGTAAAGGCAGGAGGAAAAAACACGGAAATAAAAAACTCTGATTCACAGCCGGCGTCACCGCTCAGCACGCCATCGACACGCTCGCTCAGCACGCCATCGAAGAGCTCAGCACGCCATCGAAGAGCTCGCTCAGCACGCCATCGAAGAGCTTAGCACGCCATCGAAGAGCTCACTCAGCACGCCATCGATGGGCTCAGCACGCCATCGAGACATCGCTCAGCACGCCATCGAAGAGCTCGTGGTGCGTTCAGGGTCGTGCAGCAGAGGAGGTGGATTCAAGTTTCACAGCAGGTTCAGGAGCAAAGTTCTGGATGCTGACGATGAACACACACAAACACACACACACACACACACACACACACACACACACACACTCACACACACACACACACACACACACACACACATCTCGTCCTCTTGGAACAAGGCACTAAGTTTCATTCAAGTTTATCGTTACACGAGAGTTTAATGCATCAAGAGCCCGTCACACTCAGCTACATCACAGCAATCCTTCGCCGCCGCCAACGCCGCCGCCAACGCCGCCGCCAACGCCGCCGCCAACGCCGCCGCCAACGCCGCCGCCTCGCTGTTCCTGTGCTAGTGTCAGCTCGGCCAATCAGGCGGCTTCACTATGAATCAACTCACCTGTCACTCACACAGCCTGGTGGGGGGGGGGGACTTATCGTACCGACCTCTTTTATGGAGTCAACCTTTTAATTCCTGGGGTTAAAAAGGTTCTTTTGGTACCAAGAACCAAGAGAAACAGAAGAATAAAGTGATGAAATATTTACCGCTGTGTGAACATTTCACTGACTATTTGTGCACAAGAACTTATTCATCTTTAGCTCAGAATTAACGACTTATCACAGGAAACAGACACGACTTCCTGCTCATTCATCCCTGCAGCTCCAGAGCTTTCAGACGAAGCAGGAAGTGGGTTGTTCCACTGTGTGAAACTGGACGGTCATTGGATAAATACTGAGCTTTGTCCCGCCCATCAGCTCAGCTTCAATGGGGGTCTATGGGGCAGTGGGCGGGGCCTGACACTCGGCTTCTGCATGATGATTGGATGATCTGTCTGAGGCTGAATCCCCTTTTGAGTGACAGCAAAATGAACAAATCAGTGATCTTAAAGTATAAACTTCCACCGGATCAAAGTCATTCTGTTGTTCTGAACTGATGCAGAGACTTTACTGAGCCCCAGAGACTTTGTGTTTGTTAAAAACGACTAAAAACAGACGGACACAGCTCAGGCTGTGAGTATGTGGCTGCAGTGGAAGCTGGTATAAGTGCGCAGCTCTGATGGTTTGTGGCACGTTCTGAGTGTGTATGAAGGGTTAGTTACACATGAGGGGGGCAAACTGACGGTTGGCAAAAAGTGGGGGGGCACATCCCACCCACCCCCCCTAAACTGACGCCTATGCTGGTGAATACTCATGGGGGTGTATTGTGAAGTACCAGGACTCGACAGTTTCCTGATTCCTCTGGAGAATTCTGTGATAAACTTTCAAGGGTCTGAACACCAGGGTTTAACTTTCACAACAATATGCTGCAGGAACCTTTTAGTACCGAGTTCTTTTGGTGGAAACGTGACTTTTAAGGTTTAACTCAGCTGGATGTGGCTTAGATCTAACAGCAGAGGACAGGAAAGGGGGCGGGGCTTATTCTCTGACAGCGTTGACCTGCTTCATGCGAGGCAGCGACGTTAACATCAGCTGAGGAGGGAGAAGCAGAGAGAGACGAGAAAGAAAGAGACGGAGGAGAGAGGAGTCAGCAGGTGATGGTTTCTGCTTCACTCAGGTGTCAGCACCGCTTTACCTCAGCACGACCCCCCCCCACCTCCACCATCAACGGGGGAGGGGGGCGCAGTCATGCAGGCAGATAGAGACGGACGTGCAGGCGGAGGAGGAACAAGGCAGGAGAGAGGAGGGAGAGAAAGGCAATAAATAAAGGCAGAAAGAGGAATGTGAGAGAAACAATCAACAGCAGAATCATCGAAACAAAACAATCAACAAACCCTGAAACCAACGAAACCATCAAAACCATCAAGAAAATCAACCAAAAAAACCCCAATACACTAAACCATCAATCAATCATCACTCAGAGCTCATCGTCCTCCAGCTGATGGCTTTAAAAAACACCATTTCCCACGCTGCCTTGCTCTGAGCGCCACAGAGAAGCAGCCGTCACCCCCGGGTGAACCACAGGAACCAGAGTGAGTCAAAAACCTCGTCGTCACGGCAGCAGCAGGGGTCTCGGCGTGGCGTCCTGGCGTCCTGCCTCAGAAGGCGTTATAGCGGTTGAATATGTGCAGGATGGTGGCGTTGGTGTTCCCGAACTTCCACTGCTGCGTCGGCGAGGACGGGTCACAGGTGTTCATGAAAACACGCTTTTCTGTGGGATTACAGTCCACGCAGCTGTGAGACACCGGGTGGAACAGACTTTTATCCTGCAGGAGGAAAAAAAAACAGTTTACGGGTCAATGAGGTGACGTCTCCTTTTTTTGTGTCTGAGTGTAATATTTCCTTCCATCATGAATTGAGTATTTCATCACATGTATTTCTTTATTCTATGAAACCTGTGTTATTTGAACACATCTTTAAACTATTAAAATATAACATGTTTTTTTGTGTTTTGGTTCCTCAAACCCCCAAAATGTCAGGTGGTGCAACCGTCCTGACAAGTATCCACAGTAATTAAACTCTAAAAATTGAATGTCAGTTATTGTAAATGGAAATTAAAAATACAGTGGCATTATTTTATGCTTCAACCTTTTTAAATAAAACATTCTTTGCAAATAAAAAGAATTTTAANAAATAAAAGAAATGAAACACACAAAATGAAAATGTATGAGTCACTACAGACACTTGAGAGATACTTGCCAATAATTTCACACAGAAAAAATAACAGGAACATATAAATATATTTTCATATATTTGGTTGCACCACCTGACATTTTTGGGTGCTCAAATTAAAAATACTAAAAAATAATGAACCTAAAAACTTTGAAATGTTGGTCAACTACTGAAATCTGTTAGAAAACATAATTCTTCTCTCAGAAATATGTTTTTATCCATTTTCAAAGAACTTTTTAAAAATACGCTTTTAGACCCTCTTTTTGTCATTGACCCAAACATAAACTGGTTCAACGGTTTTAATCCACATGTGATGACACTAAACACTTCAGCTCTTCATGAGAATAAAAAATCTGCCAATGGGAAAAGAAAAAAGTTTCTTGTATTAAAACATCTTTCTCATTTCATGAAACTTCTCGAGTGAATTTTTCTGATCCCATTTGCAGATTTTTTTAGACTTGTTACAAGCAAATGAGACATTTTTATGAACCGGTCTAGTGAATGTGGCTCAAATGAAGAAAAATGAGACAATTTGTACTTTAAAGAAGACATGATGACCTGCTTAGATTTCAGTTTTTGCAGTGTGAATAGTGGTGAAAATGGTAAGAAAGTTGGGATTAAACCTGGAAAATGGTCAGTTTGTGGCAAAAAATGTTCCTAAAGTGTTAAATAAGCAGGTAAAAGTGTTTAAAATGTGTAAAAATCAGTCCCAGTTGTCGTGGTAGTGGGTTGTTGTTGTTGTGCTGTAATTAATGAAACTGTTCATGTTCAAAATGAGTTTGTTTAAAAACAGAGAAGATGGAAACTAGAAATAATCACATAAAAAAATCACAATACAGGGAATAATAATCGCAGTTAGATTGTTTCTGCAACTTGTCCAGCCCTCGTGTGTGTGTGTGTGTGTGTGGTGTTTATGGTGTGTGTGTGTGTTTATGGTCGTGTGTGTCGTGTGTGTGTGTGTGTATTACTGGTGTGTGTGTGTTTCTGGTCGTGTGTGTCGTGTGTGTGTGTTTATGGTCGTGTGTGTCGTACCTTCCTGTAGCGCCACATCTGGTTGCCCTTCATGCCGTGACAGTCGTACAGAGTGACGGGGCTGTTGTTGGAGATGGCGTCGAAACAAACCTTCTTCGTGTGCATGGGGTCACCCACTCTGATGTCCTCCCTCCAACCGAACGTGAAGACCTGCAGGAAATTACTACTAGTTATTATTACTAGTCATAACTATTATTGTTGTTGTTGCCTTAATGACCCGACAGAGACAGACTGATGAAGTCACCTACTCCTCAGACAGGTCAGTTCATTAATTACAGAGAAAACCTCTCACACACAGACCAACCTCCAGAAAAAGAAAGAACAGATGTTTAAAACCAAAGTCATAAGAAAATATGTAAATCAAATGTGAAGAAAACAACAACAAAATATTGGAACTTGGGTTGTGTTTGGTTGTAATATTGTTAAGGATTTCATTGGATTATTTTTACTGCTATAATATGTTTTGAAAATGTTTATCTTTTCTCCATTAAGAAAACTGATGGTGTTACTCAGACCATGTAATTAAGTTGATTAAGTTTATTTCTACATTTATTTATTTGTTTAATTTAATTTAATTTTTTGCAAAATGGGTCGGCAAAATGAGCAGAAGCTTCAGCCTACACCCTTTAATTAGCTTCAACCATTATGTGATATTTGGATCCATGATATATTTGTTGTGCGTGGTCTTTAAATGATAATCGAATAAACTGAATTGAATTGAAAGAACAGATGTTTATTTCTTTTTGAACAGGTGTTGTGTTTTACACACAGCCTCTAGTGGAGGCTCAGGGAACTGCAGCTTCTTAAAGACCAAGTTTCCTCAAGCTGCAGATTATTGTTTCTACCTTTTTATCTCAACTTTATGACTTTATAAAAAAGGAGATATTTCATCAAAGCCAACAGTTTCACACTCAAGACTCGTGTTAACGATAAAGCGTCCAGGCAAAGTTTTCCTGAAGTGTTGAACGTTCCTGATGTTTGACACAGGTGTGTGTTGGTGATTCTCACCTGTCCGTGGCTCCAGCTGACCTCAGCTCGGTCTTTAGAGCAGCTCTCCAGACGGATGGGACTCCCCGACACAAAGTGTTTACTCTCCAAACACAGGCCGCTGCCCTCGTTACGGATCTGACACAGAAACAAAGAGAGAAAACAGAAACAAAGAGAGAAAACAGAAACAAAGAGAGAAAACAGAGGTGAGGAGGAGGATTCACAGAGAAGAATCTGAAACTGCAGCAGATTGAACTTTAATCATCAAAGCTGCTTCTGATCTGATTTAAAAAGAGATTATTCTTTTATTTTCTGATTTAATCTCAGATTAGAGATTACTCTTCTGTCCTCTGTGAAGTAACCTGAGCTCTGCTGACGTCGCTCAAACAAACAAACAATCAAACAAACAAACAAACAAACATTTTTCATGTTTGTGATTTCAGTGAAGCTCTTGTGTTTTCTACAAAAACTAAAACTCTTCCTTCAGATCAGTAGATCTTTTTCGACTCGGAGCAGAAAAAACAGAAGTTTATCAACATCACCTTGATTTTTATGTCGTATTTTAACTGTGGATCAGTGATAACCATTGACTTTATATACTTATAAACTTATATAAACTCTGTATAAACTTATATCACGGTTTTTAACGTCCAATAACTAATGAGAAACAAACTTCTCAGAAAAAAAACACCTGAACACCATGCAGCCAGATGACATCATCATACCACCTATCTCATTCCTACTCTCTTTGCAAAGATGGTCCATAGTATTAAAAAATTTCAAAAGGGCCGAGTATAGACCTTATGTACCCCTCCGCCCCGAATACTGGATATGACGTCGGTCTGTGGTCCCCCGCCCCGAATACTGGATATGACGTGCCAGACACCAGGGGGCGGGGCTTATGACCTATACTGCAGCCAGACACCAGGAGGCGGGGCTTATGACCTATACTGCAGCCAGACACCAGGGGGCGGAGCATCTGCTGGAGGCTTCAGTTTGAGCCTAACGTCGTTACGTCGACTCATTATACAGTCTGTGTTCTGAGCATGCTCAGTACCTCTCCCCAGGCGGCGGCGGGCGGCTCCACAGGTGGGTAATGTTTGGGCAGATCCCAGGCCACTTCGCTCATGAACCACTTGAAGTTTTTACAGTTCAGGTTGGTCCTCAGCTCCTTCTGCACCGTCATGTCTCCCGCTGACAGGTGGCGGTACTCGGGGCGGCGCTGGTAGATGTACTCGGCGTACTCGTCCATCCACACCTCCGCCACTCGCTTCAGGTTCTGGAGTCAAACAGGAAAGGGTTAAAAAAAGTGCAGCCCAGTCGCCTCGTTTACATCCAAAAGTGACGTTTTCTCTGCACAAACAGGAAACAGCACCAAACGTGGACTCCAGCTGTGAAACCTCCACCTGCACCAGGAAACAGGTTTGGATGAAAGTGTTGGTGCTGCTGGGATTTTTCCAGAAAAAACACCATTTCTCCCAGAAATTGTTGCAGCCACAAATGTTTTTTCCTTCTTTGTTTTTCCAATGCACATCAAAGAAATAAACACATTGGTACCAAAAACATTTATGCATCAATTTCTGAGAGAAAAGGAGTTTATTCTGGAGGAGTCTGTGTGTTTGTGGATGTTTCTGTTTCTAAACCTCCAGTCTCTGTTTTCACCCCCCCACACCTCTCAGACTCCTGGTAAATGGATTTCCTGTTTCACGGCTGTAAATCTGTCATGACGAAGAAGAAGAAGCTGTTGTGCACTTCTCTCTCTCTCTGCCAGCTCTTTACTCCTCCTCTTAATCCCTCCATCATCCTGGAGTCACTCTCTTTCATCGAGGCGCAGGAGGAGCCAAGAGGAGGAAATACGAGCGCAGCTTTGTTTTATTGTCTCTCTACATCATGAACTGGCTTTTAATCTCAGATTTGTTGCAGTAAAGTCGGAGTAAAGTGTTTGTAGTTGGATGTAAACATCTAAAACAAATCTGCAGAGTGAAGACGCTGAGCTGAGACACAAACTGAGGAATAAAAGAGTGAAAGTTCATCAGGGGTGAAAGTTTCTTAAATTCTTGCTGGTACCAAACCTTCATCTATAGAAGCCCATTTCCACCAGTTAAAAAAAAAGGCTTTATTTCTTTTTAGATTTGTTTTTTTGTTCCTATTAGGTCTAAATTTTGAGACAAAAGTCAAACTTATTACTTAAAAGGTCAAAATTTGAGATAAAATATCAGATTCTTGAGATAAAAAGATGAAATCATTGGGGAAAAAAGTCAAAATTTCAACTGAGAAAGTTGGATATTTGTGATAGGATTTTTTTTTTTTTTTTAGATAAAGTCAGAAATTGAAATAAAAAGCTGAAATTTTTAGATAAAATATCAGAATTGTGAGATAAAAATTTGAATTTATGAGGAAAAAAAACTAGATTTTCAGATTTAAAAGTCAAAACTTTGAGATTAGATATCAAAATGCGAGGTAGAAAGTCAAAATTATTAGTTAAAAAGTCAAATTTTCTAGATAAAATATCAGATTCTTGAGATAAAAAGATGAAATCATCGGGGAAAAAAGTCAAAATTTCAATTGAAAAAGTTAAAAATTTTGAGATAGGACATTTTTTTTAGATAAAGTCAGAATTTGAAATAAAAAGCTGAAATTTTGAGATAAAATATCAGAATTGTGAGATAAAAATTTGTTTTCATGTGGGGGAAACAATCCAGATTTTCAGATAAAAGGTCAAAAATTTGAGATTAGATATCAAAATTTGAGGTAAAAAGTCAAAAATTATTAGTTAAAAAGTCAAATTTTCTGGCTAAAATCTCAGAATTGTGAGATAAAAAAGTGTAAATCATGAGGAGAAAAGTCCAAGGACTCAAACACAGCAGCAGCAGTTCAGAGGGGGGTTCATTAGGGAGAAGTTCAAGGAATTTTTAAATAGTCAAAGTAGTTTTCATGACTGCATATTACAAACAAATCTATTGTCTGACCCAGAGTGTGGCTGTGACGGGTTTTTAACTGTTTGTTTCTGTTTGTCCCAGAACGAAAATGTGAATCCTTCAGGTTTTTACTTTTAATGCAAACATATATATATGTATATATATGTGGCCTCCAAACGTTCATGTAAAACATTCGTTCATGTTTACTTGATTATAAAACCAGAGGAGTGTTTTTAAAACACATTTATGAAACAGAATGACAGAAATAAAGAGGAATGAGAGGATCAAAAATGCCGTTAGAGCCTGTGAAACTCTGAGAGACTCACCCGGGCCAAACTGACCCCCCCAGGAACTTTGTAGGGGACGTATTTCCTGTAGATGTGACCGACCCTGGAGCAGGGGATGTCCTCCATCCTTCCTCCACACATCCACACCTGCAGAGAGAGAGAGAGAGAGAGAGAGAGAGAGAGAGAGAGAGAGAGAGAGAGAGAGAGGTCAGAGGAGTTTCTGGAAAGTTACATGAACGATAACGTCACCAAACAGAGAAAAGATGGAACAAACAGTGACATGAGGATCAACACTGAAATATTATAAATATATTTATTATATAAAACCTCTGATACCTGATCTTTATGCTCTAAAATCTGCTCTCAAATCTAAATATTGATACTTTAGATATTTGAGGTAAAGTTTATCATTAAGGGGAACAAAGCAAATGTAACTGCCTGCAGACAGTTGATAAAGAATAAATCATTTTGGTTCATGTAATAAATAAATAAATAGTTAGGTTCATGTATGGGTCAATGAGGTCACGTCCCTTTTTTTGTGTCTGAGTGCAATATTTCATAGAGTAAACATAGAGTAAAATATTGGCGCCCTCTCTCTCTCTGACCTCCTGACCTCAGCGTACGAGGCTCAAACTTAAAGAAAATGTGGTCTTAAATCTCTCTCTGAATTTAAATCCTGGCCCCTGTAGACTTAAAAAGGTGGAGCTGCCTCCATCAGCAGCAGAACAAATCCAATTTGAGTCTTTGTCATTGAGCTAAGCTTGACTGACTGCTCTCTCTCTCTCTTTGAAGTGTTTTCCTCTCTCTCTCTCTCTCTCTCTCTCTCTGTGTCTCTGCTGACAGAAACAAATTAACCTCATTTCCTCTGTTTTCAGCCCTGACTTCACTCTCAACAACGTTTGTCTGAGAGAAACTCACTTTGAGGATCTGACTCTTTTTTTACTCCCTTCTTCTTCTTCTTCTTCTTCTTCTTCTTCTCTGTCAGAGTTTTTTAAAGCTCAGTGAAAAATGACCCGGCCTCTTTGATTTGTTTCTGATGATGTTTGATTCTCCTGACTCTCTGTCTGATCTGAATAAACTCAGGTTAATATCAGTGATGCTGATTCTACTTTTCACTGTTTTTCCTCAAAGATCACAGAACGAGTCTTTGTCTGTTTGTGGAGTTTAAACTGAATTATTGACTGAGCAGAATGAAACTGGGACTATGAATTCACCCACCTACACATTTAGTCTACACTTACACATTCATTCATTCATTCCACACTCAGCCGTTCTTTCTGCACTTATGCATTCATTCATTATGCACTTACTCATTCTACATTTATGCTCTTACGCATTTCGTACTAACGCATTTCACACTTGCACATTCCACATATATTCTTTTATTTACACTTAAGCAATCTGCACTAACACATTTTTCGCTCACTCATCCAGTCTGCGCTTACACGTTCATTCAATTTGCACTTACTCATTCTACACTTTCACATTTTGCTCTTACACATCCAGTCTGCAGTTACACATTTGTGCTACGAATTCCGCCCTACACATATCGCACCTGGGTCAATGACAAAAAGTTCTTTGAAAATGGATAAAAACATATTTCTGAGTGAAGAATTATGTTTTCTAACAGATTTCAGTAGTTGACCAACATTTCAAAGTTTTTAGGTTCATTATTTTTTAGTATTTTTAATTTGAGCACCCAAAAATGTCAGGTGGTGCAACCAAATATATGAAAATATATTTATATGTTCCTGTTATTTTTTCTGTGTGAAATTATTGGCAAGTATCTCTCAAGTGTCTGTAGTGACTCATACATTTTCATTTTGTGTGTTTCATTTCTTTTATTTGTNTTTTTATTTGCAAAGAATGTTTTATTTAAAAAGGTTGAAGCATAAAATAATGCCACTGTATTTTTAATTTCCATTTACAATAACTGACATTCAATTTTTAGAGTTTAATTACTGTGGATACTTGTCAGGACGGTTGCACCACCTGACATTTTGGGGGTTTGAGGAACCAAAACACAAAAAAACATGTTATATTTTAATAGTTTAAAGATGTGTTCAAATAACACAGGTTTCATAGAATAAAGAAATACATGCGATGAAATACTCAATTCATGATGGAAGGAAATATTGCACTGACACAAAAAAGGGGACGTCACCTCATTGACCCATGTACAGATGTGATTGTCTTCTGAAAGAAACAGACTGAAACTAAACCAACTGTCCTCACTTCCCCCCCCTGAAGGAAAAACTCTCCACAGACAGTTTCTGCTCCTGATGTTAATGTAAACGCTCTCATGCGTGCTCATGCTTATGTTGCATCAATATTATTTCAGTACTAATTAGAGAAAAAGGAGTCAGAGAAAGGGCGTTTTCACCAAGAGGAAGAGGAAGCTAAAACTATTTTGACAGCTAATTCGATTTGGATGTTCAATTTTCATGAACAACAAAGGCGCTGTTCTGGAAAAGGCTCAGAGGAACAGCATTTACTATCAGGCAGCAGCATGTGTCCAATCACATCAGCCCACCAGCTCCGGCCTTTCTGCTTAATTGAGTGCGACGACAAAAGTCCTTACTCATTCAAAGCAGAATTCAATTACTGTGNCCCTGAAGGAAAAACTCTCCACAGACAGTTTCTGCTCCTGATGTTAATGTAAACGCTCTCATGCGTGCTCATGCTTATGTTGCATCAATATTATTTCAGTACTAATTAGAGAAAAAGGAGTCAGAGAAAGGGCGTTTTCACCAAGAGGAAGAGGAAGCTAAAACTATTTTGACAGCTAATTCGATTTGGATGTTCAATTTTCATGAACAACAAAGGCGCTGTTCTGGAAAAGGCTCAGAGGAACAGCATTTACTATCAGGCAGCAGCATGTGTCCAATCACATCAGCCCACCAGCTCCGGCCTTTCTGCTTAATTGAGTGCGACGACAAAAGTCCTTACTCATTCAAAGCAGAATTCAATTACTGTGGCGTCCCGTCCGTCCGACCGCAGAGGGGGAGGGGCCGAGCCGTGAGCCGGCGAGCCACCAGCGCCGGGAGCCGCTCGCAGGAATAAACGTAGAATAATTCATGCTGAAGGAGCAGACAAAAGCATAATCCAATATTCTGCTCTGAGCATGATTAATGTGCAGAATCGTCCACGCGTGTTTGGATCAAATCACTGAAACAAGAGCAGAGAGCAGAAAGAGGAACCACTGACTGCATCAGCATTAAAGAGGGGGCACGCTGAGCCCTGCTTTAAAAACAACCACTGATGAACTCCAGGAGGAAACTTCAGGTACAGAAACTCTGACGGAAACTAAAGGATCCTGGTTCATGTTGGGCTGAGAAAATCACACAGTTCACAAGAAAACTTGGCAAAAAGCCTCCAGTTCTTAACAGCGTGTATTTCCCCTTTAACATCAGTGACAGCTTGAAGTCTTTGTGCTGGTTGTGGATGAGGGTCTTTATTTTCTCAGATGGTAAAACTGACCATTCTTCTTGGCAAAAAGCCTCCAGTTCCTGTAAATTCTTGCTCTGTTCTTGCATGAACTGCAGGTTTGAGATCTCGAGACTGAGATGGCCACTCCAGAACCTTCCCTTTCTTCTGCTGTAGCCAATGGCAGGTCCACTTGTCCTTGTGTTTTGGATCATTGTCATGTGTGAACGTCCAAGTACGTCTCATGTGCAGCTTCTGGGCTGATGAGTGTAAATTTTCCTCCAGTATTTTCTGATAACATGCTGCATTCATCCTTCATTCATCAGTTTGGACCAAGTTTCCTGAGCCTTTGTAGCTCACACATCCCCAAAACATCAGTGATCCACCTCCGTGTTTCACAGTAGGAATGGTGGACCTTTCATCATAGGCCTTGTTGACTCCTCTCCAAATGGAACAATGTTTATGGTTGTGGACAAAAAGTTCACTTTTGCTCTCATCACTCCAAATGACTTTGTTCCAGAAGTTTTGAGGCTTGTCTCTGTGCTGTTTGGCGTATTGTAAGCAGGAAACTTTGTGGCATTTGTGTAGAAATGTCTTTCTTCAGCCCATTTTTCCTCAAGTGCCTCCTTATTGTGCATCTTGAAACNATAATAAAATCTCTCAAAATATCTTAGTTTGTATAAAATTTGAAAAAATATTTTCACCTGTAGGCCGCCATTGTTGTTTACGCCGCAATAACGTCTGGGTAGTGATGTCATATGGTTGCACCGGGCTGGATCTCATACAGGATCATATAAGTCCTGGAGCGGACTTCAGTGGTTTCCAGAGGAAGTTTTGTGGGTTTGTGTTGGAAAATAGTCGGCACAGCATTTGGCTTTAGTCTCCGTTTATAATGACCCACACCTGTCAGCTCTTTCATCAGCATGGGCCGGCTAAATGCAGCAAATGCTTCTGGGGAGAAGTGGCCAGAACATAGCCGCGGCTCCATGGGAAGTTGTTTACGCCCACAAGAGATTTCCCACAACTTCCTTCTTTTCTTGTCTTTTGGGAAGCTGTGCAGACTAACATCAGTCTCCTTGTTTCCTTTGGACTGAAAAGTGCAGTGACTTAGATCTCATCATTTTGACTTTTTATCTCAAATATTGACTTGTATCCCAAATTGGGCTCTTAATCTCATAATTCTGACTTTTTCCCATGATTTTGACGTTTTTATCCCCCAAAAAAATCAGCATTTTGTCTCTGAATTTCAACTTTTTCATCTTGAATTATTGACATTTATCTCATATTAAAAACTTTTTTATCCTAAATTATTGACCACTTATCTTATAATTTTGACTTTCTTTTTTTTATCTCCAATTTTTGACTTTTAACTCAAAATTTTGACTTTTTGATCTTACGAATATATCTTTTTTTCCCCAAAAACTTGACATTTTGTCTCAGAATTTCAACTTTGATATCTCAGGTTATTGACCTCTCACCCAAAAGCAGCCACATGTGGCATTATTATGTTTTTTTCCCTCCTCAAACCTCGTGACTTACGGCGACTAGTAGTGAGGAAACGGCCAAATCCAGATGCACCAAGCAACCAATCTACATCACCAACCCAGAATGCATTGCTGCAGTAAAACAATGGCTGAAGGATAGAAACTGTGTTTTAAACTGTATTTTTTTTAAAGAAAAACCAATTCGTTATGTCTTTTAACAACAAATTCTAGTTTGAGACAAACATTTAAGCAGATTCATGCCTGTGAGTCCTTACAGTCGGGTTCCTTTAAGGAACTTTACATCATCAATGTGTCTTGTGCACATGTGAGAAATTTGAAGATGATCTAAAAAAAGAAACTGTGGGAAAAGTTTGTTCAAATACATTCTCTGGAAATCGTCAAAATCAGACATTTGGGTGAAATTTCTGAACTTCCTGTTTGGAATTCAGTATTATCATAACACAGTTTTTTGTAGATCTTGGCATCATAGATATGTCCACAAAAGTTCAGGCTTGTAGCTGAAAGAAGCTGGAGGGGCTGCAGTTTTTAGTCAGTGCTAAATAAAAAACACCAGAGTCAGATTTTTTTGCTTTCTTCTAGAACAATAGGAAACAGTTTGGTTGGGTTAATCTTGAGCTGATGGCGGGTAATTAGGGGTTAAAGAAAGAAAGAAAGAAGCTAAAGGTTTAAAGAGGTCTAATAAGAGTGAAAGAGCTGGAACACGGTGGAAACAGAAAAAGCTCTTTTTGTTGTTTTTACCTTGAAGGAGATCTCGTACTGTTCTCCTCCCCAGATCTCCAGACCCGTGTCGTATCCTCCCAGCTCCCAGAACCACTTCCTGTCCACGCCGAAGAGCCCGCCCGCCATCACGGGAGACCTGCAGGACGCCGGAGAGAGAGAGAGAGAGAGTTAGAGACCTGCAGGACGCCGGAGAGAGAGAGAGAGAGAGAGAGTTAGAGACCTGCAGGACGCCGGAGAGAGAGAGAGAGAGTTATGGTGATAGTTTTTTATTCTGCTGCACAAACTGTTGGTGCTTTTGAACGTCTGAATAAAAGCAAAGAGAAATAATGTGACAAAAATCTACCTTTGCATTTGGTTCACAGGTTCATGAAACCAAAGAGCAGAGAGAAAACAGAGAATGTGTGTGTGTGTGTGTGTGTGTGTGTGTGTGTGTGTGTTCAGTCTGCAGGAGGCTGCAGTGCGTGCTACGGGAGCCTGCATGTGTCAAAGCGCAGCCACAGGAACAGACTCAAACATCGGCCTCCAACCTTCAAACCTGTTTGTCAGTGAAGCTGCAGAGAGTGTGTGTGTGTGTGTGTGTGTGTGTGAGCAGCTGATTGTCTATGACGGGAACTGGTGTCTTCCCTGAGGGGGGAACACACACACACACACACACACACACACACACACACACACACACACACACACTGTGGAGCTGAATAAATGCAGTGGGCAGACTTTCAACAGGAGACAAAGAGAAACAACAGGCTGCACAAATTGCGAGCGGTTGGACGGTCAGTGGAGTGTGTGAGCGAGCGAGTGAGCGAGGAGAAAGAGGAGGCTGTGTGTGTGTTGTGTGTGTGTGTGTGTGTGTGTGTGTGTGTGTGTGCTGTGATTTGTGCTCTGATGATTGTAGCTCTTGTCGGCCACAGGGAGGAAACACAGACTCTTGAGCCTGTGGAAGAAAACGGCGTCTTCAGAAAAACGAGTGTGAAACAGGAGGAGCTGAACCACCACACACACACACACACACACACACACACACACACACACACACACACACACACACACACACACACACACACACACACACACACACACACACAAATGCACAAACGATGTTCAAACACTAAACCAGTTTAATTTCTGCTCCACCTCCCTCACACACTCACTGATCTTTTCTTTCTTCTAACCAGAGAAATGGGAAGAAGCTCGACTTTCCTTCAGCGTGTGGTTATTTTTAGAAACATAATTTGGTTTTTTTGGATAATACATACAATTTTTTGACTGTGTGTGTGATGTATTAACTGATTAAGTTTATTAAAACGATTTAAAAACTAAGAAAAACCTGATCACAACAATGTTGATGTTTTTATTTCATATCATCATCATCATCATCATTATTATCCATTTTTACTTTCCCACATTGCATCAATTCTTCTGTTTTTACCTCAAACTTTTCTTAGATCTGATTTTGTTTAGCCCTCCCCAGCTGTTTAGCAGAGCTGCAGCTTCACTGTTGTACCCAGAATGCCTTTGGTGTGTGTTCAGAGTGTGTTCAGCAGCAGGTAAACACACCTGTGAGTGTGAACACACACACAGATGATGAGCTGTAGTCAGAGTCTAAAGCAGCTGCTCTGTTGCTAAGAAACTGCTTTGTTTTGTTGAGCTGCTGCTCCAGAAAGTGTTTTAGTGGAGGATGTTTTTATTTATTTATTTATTTATTCACACGTTCATGTGATGGAGCTGCAGGTCGTTCAGCTGCTCAGAGAGGAAACATTACTCTGCTGTCATTAACAACCAGGGACAAGCTGTCAAATATCCTTCATCATCATCATCACCTACAAGATTAACCTCATTAATCTACAAGAATTTATGAAAATTAAGTCTTAGACTTACAAGAATAGAGTTTTAAAATTCCAGGAAAGGACAAAAACTAATGAGAATGAAGTTGCAAATTTATGCGAATAAAGTTGTAAACTTACAACAATAAAATTGTACATTGACAATAATGAAGTTGTAAACCTAAAGTCATAAATTTATAATAACAAAGTCATTAACTTATGACAAAGTCAAAAACTCAAGAGAATGAAGTCGTATACGTATGGGATAAAGTCGTAAACTTTCGAGAATAAGGTCATAAACATATGAGACTAAATTTATAAAGTTATTAGTGTCAAGTCGTAACATTATGAGAATTAAGTCTTTTTGTTGAACGTGTAAATTTACGTCTTTGTCTTCGTAAGTTTATGAGATAATTCTCGTTAGTTTTCTTTGTTTGTTTTTTCTCTTTCTGTCTTTTCTCTGAGGTTTTTCATCAGTTATTAGACGTTAAAAACAGGATTACAAGTTTGGTTTTGTGATGATTGACAGCTGCTGTTAGTGAGGAGTTTTTATCAGGGAGATAAGAAACTTCAGGAAAGAGACAAACAGAAATTTGACCTTTGAAAGACAGAGAATGAAGACACTGCTCGCTCTAACAAACTGTAGTTTCTCCTCTTCCTGCTGCAGCTCTGAGCGTCTGTTATCGACTCCTCCAACATTTTGATTCCACGTTTAATGTTTCTTTAAAGGCAGAAGTGACTCCAGCATCACGGGGCTAAATTGAATTTGCACAGTACAAGAGCAGACTCCAGCTTTAAGCCAGAGAGCAGCTCCACTGAATTAATATTGACCTGCATCGACTGAACTCAGCTGCACGGCTCCGGAAACAACCGGAAACACAACAGAGAAGAAGGAGAAAACCTCAGAGCTTTTATTAGAGCTGAGCCACGCAGGGTCTACAAGGTCGACAAGGTCTGAGTTTATTCATCAGCATCAGGGAGAGAGAAGAGTCTGAACATTTCTGTCTGAGCAGCTTTAAAGGAGTCATCAGGATTCAGAGTTTAAGTGTTTCTGTGAGCACAAAATGATTTCTGATACTCAGAATCAAGATAAAATGACGATTTATGAGAAACAACCTATCAAATACTCCAAACTCCAAACTGATGAATGAAGGATGAATGCAGCATNCTCCAGCTTTAAGCCAGAGAGCAGCTCCACTGAATTAATATTGACCTGCATCGACTGAACTCAGCTGCACGGCTCCGGAAACAACCGGAAACACAACAGAGAAGAAGGAGAAAACCTCAGAGCTTTTATTAGAGCTGAGCCACGCAGGGTCTACAAGGTCGACAAGGTCTGAGTTTATTCATCAGCATCAGGGAGAGAGAAGAGTCTGAACATTTCTGTCTGAGCAGCTTTAAAGGAGTCATCAGGATTCAGAGTTTAAGTGTTTCTGTGAGCACAAAATGATTTCTAATACTCAGAATCAAGATAAAATGACCATTTATGAGAAACAACCTATCAAATACTCCAAACTGATGAATGAAGGATGAATGCAGCATGTTATCAGAAAATATCTGCAGGAAAAGTGAATCCAACTGTATAAAACAGGAAAGGGATATAAAAAGATATCCAAGGAACTGAGGATGATAATAAGCAGAGTTCAAACTCTAATGAAGAAGTGGAAAATGAGGGATTCTGTTGAAACCAAACCACGGTCAGGTAGACCAACAAACATTTCAGCTACAACTGACAGGAAAATTGTTCTGGATGCAAAGAAAAACCCACAAATAACTTCAGCTGAAATACAGGACTCTCTGAAAGAATGTGGTCTGACTGTTTCAAGATGTGTTCCTCAACCAAAGAGACAAACTGTTAAAAACTACCTTTACAAAAGCAACTATACAAGTGGAGAAATGAGCCAAAAACAGCAAAGAGTAGAAATAAAACTTAGTTTAAGTTGGCAAAAATTGCCAAAAAGCAACAAAAAATGGCAAGAAAATTTGGGGAAATCGTGGAAAAAATTCAGGAAGTAGATAAAATGGTGAAAAAATGACAAAAAAAAGTAGAATTTGGTTAAAAATAGGCTAAAGTCAACAAAAGAAAAGATAAAAGTTGGAAAATAGTCAGACGGTAACAACAAATGATCCACAAGTGGCAAAAAGAAGTGAAAAGCATCAAAAATGGGCCAAAGTCAACAAAAATGGCAAGAAAATGACGAAACAACCTGGAGAGACAAAAGGTTTCAAGATGCACAATAAGGAGGCACTTGAGGAAAAATGGGCTGAAGAAAGACATTTCTACACAAATGCCACAAAGTTTCCTGCTTACAATACGCCAAACAGCACAGAGACAAGCCTCAAAACTTCTGGAACAAAGTCATTTGGAGTGATGAGAGCAAAAGTGAACTTTTTGTCCACAACCATAAACATTGTTCCATTTGGAGAGGAGTCAACAAGGCCTATGATGAAAGGTCCACCATTCCTACTGTGAAACACGGAGGTGGATCACTGATGTTTTGGGGATGTGTGAGCTACAAAGGCTCAGGAAACTTGGTCCAAACTGATGAATGAAGGATGAATGCAGCATGTTATCAGAAAATACTGGAGGAAAATTTACACTCATCAGCCCAGAAGCTGCACATGAGACGTACTTGGACGTTCACACATGACAATGATCCAAAACACAAGTGGACCTGCCATTGGCTACAGCAGAATAAAGTGAAGGTTCTGGAGTGGCCATCTCAGTCTGAGTCCCAGTTCCAGGAGCTAAAAACTGGAGTTTATCAAACACTAACTTGTTGGAGCTTCCTCATTTAAAACTTAATGTTGGTGAAGTTACAGCTTAAATGTGTTTCCTCTCTCATGGATCAGCTCGAAACCTTATTCCTTTATTAACCCTGTGGTTCATAGTGGTCACTACAGTGACACCTATTTAAAGTTATTTATTCTTAAATTCAATGGTTCATGTGGTGGAAATTCATAGTGTCAGGATATTTTTATTCTTCTTAGGGCCTGAAAAAATGTTTTCAATTTTTCTTCCCAAACATATATATATATATATATATATATATATATATATANCAGTTGTAGCTGAAATGTTTGTTGGTCTACCTGACCGTGGTTTGGTTTCAACAGAATCCCTCATTTTCCACTTCTTCATTAGAGTTTGAACTCTGCTTATTGGCATCCTCAGTTCCTTGGATATCTTTTTATATCCCTTTCCTCTTTTATACAGTTGGATTCACTTTTCCTGCAGAAACTTTGTCAATTCTTTTTCTTTCCTCATGACTCAGAATCCAGAAATGTCAGTGCAGCACTGGATGAAAGATGCAACAGGAGCTCAGAAACTCTCTGAGCTTTTATTCACACACACTGATTAAAGCAGATAGATCTCAGGTGAGGATGGTTACCATGGTTACCTTTAGGAGACATTCAAACACATTTGTGTCGACTTGTTCATGTTTCAGTCAGACCCTCTGGTTGAGTCTCATCCATCAGAAAAGGATCAGAAATAATAAAGTTACTCACTCAAAGGGTTCACTGGGGTCGTCCTTCTGCAGCTCCGCGGGGATGGGGATCCGTTTGTAGTACATCTCCCAGTCGAACGCTCCTCTCATGGCGTCCCCCGCCTGCGTCTCGTAGCCAAAGTTGTCGTGGTCGATGACGTCGATCATGGGACAAACGATGGTCTTCCTGTTCTGGGCGATTCGGTCTGAGAAACAGAGACAGACTCAGTTAAATGAGCACAGATAAAGTTGAGAAACTCCTCCAAGCATCATGTTTCTTCCTAACAATGATACATTTTTAATTCTTTTTCCTCACGTGCTGAGAGGTCGGCTTCACTCTGGGCCGACAAACCACCTCAGATTTACAGAATTAAAGCAGCTCATGTTTTGTCCGCTCAGACATGAAGTCACCTGATCAAACTGATTAATTTTGATTGTTCTGATGGATCATTTCTGATGCAACCTGCAGCAGAATCTGGAAACACCAGGAACGTTTTTTTTTTTTTTTTTTTTTTTTTAACCAAACCCCCCTCAGCTGGAACAAACTCACACGTCCTGTTGTTGGATCTGCGTGACTCTCAGTCTCTGTAACGACTTCAGAACAAATGTTCTGCCTTTGACAATTACGCAAATCTGGAAATGTGGTTTCAAAGCATGTTTGGGGCTCAATAAGAGGCAGGGTGCAGAATAAATGGGGTGAAATGAGCTGAACAGTGACAAAAAATGGCTTCAAATAATTATTTCATGGCATGAATTCGTTTACAGGAAAATATTTGAGCTTCAAGTGCAAAGATTGAAAACTAGCACATCTGTTTCAGATCCATACAAAGAGTTTAATGGTTTAGAAAAATAAAGATAAACACCAATATCTGAGTCCAAAACCTCAACATGTACCAAACTAAGACATCGACAAAAACAAAGAACCCAACTGTTAGTCCGAACATACGTCCTGTACAGTGACATTAAAACTTTGATTTGATATAAACCGTGACCTCAAAACAAAGGAACATCCCTAAACTTGACCTTAAACTGATTTACTGAACAGTGACCTCTGAACCAAAACTGTCCTCAAAACTGAGATATACACCAAAATGTGACCTCAAAACTCATAAACACACCCAAACTTAGCCTAAAACTGGGATAAATATTAAACAGTGATAGTACTTTTATTGATCCTTTTAGGTGTGTCCATCCCCAACTGAAAATGTTCCTCATCACGATCTAAAAACTGGGACATGGACAAAACTTTGACCTCAGAACTGGAACACAAACTGAAAGCTGGCCTCAAAAATAAAAAATGTACCAATCCATGACCTCAAACTTGAGAAATGTACCAAACCATGACCTCAAAACTGAGACTCATGGTAAAAGCTGAGATGCATCATGAACAATGATCCAAAAAATCAGACACATACTGAATAATGACCTTAAAACTGAAATACTTTATGGGCCATGACCTCAGAACTGGCACACATACTGAATAATGACCTCAAACTTGAGAAACGTACCAAACCATGACCTCAAACTTAAGAAACGTACCAAACCATGACCTCAAACTTGAGAAACGTACCAAACCATGACCTCAAACTTGAGAAACGTACCAAACCATGACCTCAAAACTAAGATTTGTGATGAGCAATGACCTTAAAAAAAAATCAGATACATGACAAGCACTGACCTCAAACCAAGGAATGTTGGGAATTTTGACCTCAATACAGATACATGCTGCACTTTTACTTCAAAACAGAAAAGTGAACAAGACACTATGACCTCCAAACTGAAAAATTTACTGAACTGTGTTTAAAAACTGAGATACATGATAAACCAAGACCTCAACACTGAGAAACACAAACCATGACCTTAAAACCAAGTAAAATATAGGAAACTTGACCTTAAAACCAAGGAAAGTTCTGCACAGTTCCCTCAAAACCCTGAAATGTTCCATATCACAACTTCAAAACTGGGATACATTCTTAAAACTGAGCTCAAAAATGAGATTTGTGACCAACCATGACCTTAAACCTGAGTTTGTCAAAGCAACAGTCTCTTCAAAACTGAGACTCAGACTGATATCTGACCTCAAACCCATGACCTGAAAACTGAGATATTTATTAGACAGTGACTCATAAACTCAGGTGTGTCCTGAACTGTGAACTTAAACCAAAGTACATAAGAAAAAATGACATTTGTGAAGAGTTTCAACCCAAAGTTTCTACATTTGATCTGATCTGACTCAGCTCTGTAAACTTAGCGTCAAACAAACAAACAAACAAACAAACAAACACTCTCTTGTGTCTGTGTATGAAGCTGTGTTTGAATCAGTGTTGTAGATCAATACTTGTGACTGTGTGTGTGTGTGTGTGTTTAAGTGTGTGTGTGTGTGTGTGTGTCCTGACCCAGCAGCGGGGGCAGCCAGTTGACGTTGGCCTCACAGTGCGAGTCCAGGAAGGTGATGACTTCTCCTTTGGCGGCTGCAGCTCCCAGCAGACGAGTCCGGATCAGACCCTCCCTCTTCTTGGTCCTCAGGATCCGAACCTTCGGCAAACGCCTCATGTACTCCTCCAGCGCCACCTTCAGGTGCTCTGCACCACAAAACACACGGACACAGAAACGGCTGAGTTTAGAGGGATGAAAGTGCAGACTGGTGGATAAACTACATTTCCCAGAATCCCTTTCTGCAGTCAGACTGTGAGTGTAACGTTACCCTGAGGAGAGTTTTTTCACCACACTGAGCTGAAAATGAATTAAACAAACCTCTTTCATGGTGTGTGTTCACTAAAACTTTGTTCCTACTTTAATTTGAAACGTTGCTGAACATTTCGTCACTGATTCACCTCCAGGAATTAGAAACACAGGAGTTTACCACACACTCAGGTTCATTCAGACACTTGGAGAAAGCTTCAAGCTGCATCAAAATTTACATATTTTCTAGAGAAAAGTTTACAATTCTGTTGCTTCAGTGATGATATGAGGCTCAATTTACTAAAAACAGCATCTACTTTCAGCACAGTCTCATTTTTTTTAATCTTGAGACCATCATCCTAAGACCTGGAAAAAAAAATTCACAACCGTCGTGAATTTCCAACACGGCGTTTGAAAATTTCCCTAAAAGTTGGATTTTGATTATTTCTGAATTTGCATTTCAACAAACTAGTGCCAGTTTTTTTTTTTTTGATCACGTTCATAATTGGAGATTTATCTACGACGCTCATGGATGATGAAAATATTTTTCATTACTCAATTAGGTTCAACAAATGAGGATGTTTTCATACACTCTGATATTCAATAATGTTTTTGTGCACATTTATAATGACACAACCTTCACACAAATGTTTAATGTTACTGGGAAATCAAATCTGAAGTTTGGAAATTTCACCTCAAAGTTGGAATTTTCCAACTTTTCTTAAACAAACTTGTTCCACAAATTTTCTTTTTTTTAATCTCCTTTAAACTGGACACACCTATGAACGACACATTGGTGTTGAAAAGTTATTAAAGGCTTTTCTGTAACTCAGTGGGCGTGGCCAGAGGAGGGCGCCAAAGGTGGTGTTTTTTTCACTGACATGCAAACCTGAGAAGCTCTTATGTTAAATGTTGGATCAGGACAAAAATGTAAACATGTTCAGTGTCACGGTCTGAGTGCATGCTTTTTATTTATTTATTTTTTCCATCAAAATAAGGCGCCCCCTGCTGGCAACAGGAGGTCATGTCTGTTTGCTGAGGCAGATTTTGCTGCATGTAATTGCTCTTTAACCCAGAATAACTCGTCCCCAAAGGATCAGTTTTTCAGATGCTCCACAGTAAAAAGTGAAGAATCCAAACTTAATAAGTGTCTCTCTCTCGTCTCTGAGTCTGTGGCTGTTTTCCAAACCGCCTACTACACTAGCGATGCCTACTACTTCGGCTGAAATTCAGTATTTAGTATCAGTTTGTGAAAACTTGGTAGATCTGTAGTAAACTACAAGTTCCCGGATGTTTCTACTGATCCGGGAAAATTTCTCAGTCTGTAACGGACCAGTCTACCTGGCGTACTGTTTCCCACAATGCACGGCGCTAATGGCGTTTGTCAGTTTGGGGGCGCTCAGGTTGAGGTGAATTACTGACACCTACTGGAATAAATCAGCTCAACTACAACACAACAACAAAAATGTGAAACGGTCCCAGAGATAAAAGTGAAGTGACAGGAAAGAAACAGCGGTAAATCTGCTCACTTCATCATGAAAGAGCTGTTTACTTTTACCAAATTCATAAAAGCCCCTAAATCATTTATCACTTTTTATTTTACACTAACAGCCTACGTGGGTAATGAGGACGCAGTTTTTACACCAGCTGGAAAAATAAAAAGTCAGTTGGTTTCAGATTTATTTTCAATACACGATAACTTTTGGTGCAAGA
>RPOG01001125.1:128428-154273 GCA_008086565.1 Thalassoma bifasciatum
ATAAACTTTTATACCTTTACAAATTTGATAAAATCAGGACTCTAATCTCTCCCTGAATTTGTTGTTTTTCTAAATGAATCAAAAATGTTCCATAAAAATTCTCAAAAAAAATTACAACTTCCTTCCCATGCTTAATTTCATTTATTTATTTTCCTTTGTATCTCATTAACATCTAATTTAACTTATCTACTTTTATTGCTCCTGTAACTTCTCCACTGATTGATGTGGTGAATTAATGACTGAAATGTTCTCATGGATTTATTTATGATAAAGTTAAACATTAGAAAAAAACCATCAGCTCCACTTCCTGAAACAGAAATCCAGAGTAGTATACGACTAAACAGGTCCAACAAAACAGTCACACTACAGACTACATGTGGAAGTAGGAGGAGGTTTGGAAAACAGCCTGTGTCTCTCTCGTCTCTGACTCTGAGTCTGTGTTAAACTCTTCTGTCGTGACCCCCCCCCCCCCGTTGCCTCAGTCTGATTCCCCGTCATGTCCATGTTTCTCAGTCTAATAAAGACGAACGTGTTGGCAGCATCATCGGCTCGTTAGGGTGATTTATTGGCTGGTGGGTTTTTGGTAAAGCAGAGCGTTTTCAGTCTGTGGGGGTCAAAGGAAGCGTCGATAATTAGACGCCGTGACCTCACTGCTCCCTGATCCCTGACTGAGCGTCTCCAACATGAAACCAAATGTTGGTGTGTGATCGTCGTCTGTTATTAAGGAGGTTGTGTCAGATATCACGGGAAAAAAGCTTCAGCTTCAGGAGGAAACACTGAGTCTGTGATGAAGCGTTAAATAAACGTTTAAACGTCACGTTTCAGGCGTCTTCGTTCTCTCAGACATCTGCTCCACGACCACGAGGAGGTGGGCGTCGCTTTATGGTTGACCCATCAGGGTTTGAGCTGCACGCCGCTTTTTCCAAACTCCTCCAATAAAGATGGCAGCGAATTAACTCCAGCAACATGTTTGGGATTTAGAGAGGCGGAAAAACAGACGACAAACCCAGAAACTGACCCAACCATGACCTGAAAACTGAGACATTTATCAGACAGTGACTCATGAACTCAGGTGTGTCCTGAACTGTGAATTTAAACCAAAGTATGTAAGAAAAAAAATGACATTTGTGAAGAGTTTCAACCCAAAGTTTCTACATTTGATTCTGAGACTCAGAAAAGTTTAATCTGTGATAAAGTCCAGGTTTACAGAGCAGATTGTAAGGGGTCTCCAGAGGGTCAAAAAGCTTTCTGCTACATCAGGAAACAGGAACAGGAACAGAGCTGTGAGATAGAAGCTCCAACTCCATCATTCTTCAGGAAGAGTTCATCATCTCCATCCTCCTGCTGCAGATTTATTTATCTCTCTCTTTGTTGGATGAGTGATTGAGGGAGATTTTCAATTCAATTAACCTCAAATTACATCGGATCCAAGATGGCGTCCAAATCTTTGTCTTTCCAAGGTGCTGGATTATTTCCCAGAAGTCTTGGCGTGGCACCAGAGCGCCAAGCTGTTAATTTATTCCTGCAGAATATTCAGCTGCTCCTGTGAAGCCCCCCAACACACACACACACACACACACACACACACACACGTCCGTCCTCTCTGTGGAAACATGGAAGCTGCTTTTTCTGACACTGTCATTAAAAACAGAGAGAGGTTTTTACAGACTCTTCCTCCTCCTCCTCCTCCTGTCCACGGTTTAAACGCTTCATAAACAGACTTTAACACAGACTTGAACACAGACGTGCAGCTGCAGACTCTCGCTGTCGTGTTGAAAACAGAGTTTGACGCTGACGTGTTTCACTCTGAGCTGAACAAACGCTTCATCACAGCGTCTCAGCTCTGGGTTTTAATTATCAACACAAGACTTTTAGGGTCAATTCCAATTCCTGTCTTAACCATTGACTGTATATAGAATAAACAGCGTGGCTCCTCCTGTCACCGTTCTACGATTTTGAAGCCAAAAACCCCGTTTCTCTAGCCGCCATTGTGCAGCCAGAGTCTGCGCAGTAGAGAATTTCAGGTGGAGCCAAGTAAAAAAGAGAAATAAAAATATTTATTTCTTCTTCTTCAGAAGGTTTAGTCAGTTATGATTTTGAAAAAAAAAAAAATGACTTAAAGAAAAAAAAGACTTTTTATCTCAAATTTTTAACCTTTTAACTGAAAATTTATACAACATTACAAGAAATTTTTCTTATTTTCCCAAAATTTAGACTTAATTAACTCAAAATTTTTGCTTTTTAGCTCAGATTTCAACTTTTTGGCCTAAAATTTTGACTTTTGAATTGAAATTTTAACTTAAGGTAATACATTTGGCTTTGTATCCCAAAATTTCAGCTTCTTATTTTACAATTCTGACTTTTAAATTGATGTTTTGAATTAAATTTAAAAAAAAGACTTTGTATCCCAAATTTTGACTTTAATACTATATACATATATATATATTTTTAATTTTAAATCTTGAGTTCATGCAGTTGAAAAAGAATCAAAGCAGGTGTTTGATTTTAATTTAATCCACAACATTCAGACTCAGATGTTGCACAGAAATACTCTCATTGCATTCTGGGTAAAACTTTAAAGCTGTAGCTTTGTTAAACAGCTGGGAGGAGAAGAAAGTGTTTCCAGGAGGGGGCGCTGTTTTCTGTTTGGAAGTTTGATGCTTTTTAAAAAATCAGATCAAAGAAAAGTTTGTTGTAAAACCAACAACAATTGTTGCAGAAACAGTGAAGAGGAAACAGCAAAATAACCACAGAAAAGTTTGTTCTTACGTTAATGTTTCCTGTTTTTTAGGAGGTGAACCTGTTTTTTGTTTGGAGGAAGATGTGAAACAGTTGCTCTGATCAGACTCTGCGATGGCGGCGTTTGACTCTGGTTCAGCTCCACGCGGCGTGAAGCGTGTACCCGGGCGCCGACACGCTCAGACATGCAGACTGACAGATGGCGAGGAGAGGAGCCCGTGGAGGGAGCGGCCCCATCAGCCGCCTTAACCTTGAAAGTGGGGAGGAGGTTGTGGCGTCGGCGCCCCCCCCCCACGGCCCCACATCCTCCACGCACACGCTCAGGAAATTCAATTACCGCCTAATGAAGAGCGAGCTGACCTCCCTCGCCATCGCCACTCTCCTCACGCCTCGTCCTCCTCCGGCTCACACACATTGACTGTATATAAAATGTCCATTTTAGTCACTTTTCACTCTTTATTTTGCCACTTTTGGATCATTGTTTGCTACTTTTTGAGTATTTCCAAGTTTTATCCCGATGTAAATGCCAATTTTTGTTGCTTTTTTGGCAATTTCTGCTTCCTCAAACTAAGTTTTATTTCTCCTCTTTGCTGTTTTTTCCTCTTTTCTCCACTTGTATAGTTTCTTTTGTAAAGGTAGTTTTTAATAGTTTGTCTCTTTGGTTGAGTAACAGAAAACATCTGCTGTAAAAACTGTAGTAGAAATATTTCAGACATTAGAATATTATAACAGGACTTTGAATCATGTTTGTCTCCTGGTGGTGAAGAGTGTGTGTGGTTAATTTTGTTTCATTAATGAACGTTGTTTCCTCTGTAGCTCACAGCAACATGAGGAAGATCAACTATTGATGAGATTCTTTCAGACTGAACTCAGATTTTCTCAGCTGCTAATTATCTCACAGACTCTTGCAGGAGTAATTAAAGCCTCAGAGCTGCAGACGCCTCCTCCTCCTCCTCCTCCTCCTCCTCCTCCTCCTCCTCCTCCTCTGTGTTTTTTTAACACCTTAATTAATACAACGTTTCATATCTGACTCCAAAGAATACCTGATGATTTATATTTGTCTGCTGGAGTTTACTCTCTGTTCTATTTCTGCTCCAAACTTTCCTCTCTGGGCTCCTCAGCTCCTCTGGAGGCTTCGCTTTATTTTACCTCCTCAGACTCAGAAAACTACACCAGGAGAAAAAGGAGGAGGAGGAGGAGGAGGAGGAGAGCGAGGAGCTGGTGGCGTGTGCAGCATCATCAGATTCATGGCGGGGGTCAGATAGCTTTTATCTCCACTCTCTCTCCGTACGTTTACCCCCCGCTGTGCTCCACTTCTCTCTCTCCTCACTTTAAACTCCTGCAGAAAACTTTCCTCCATTTCTTTCACCTCAACTCATAAAAGAATCTTGTTGCTTTTCTTTTTAGAAGCAAACATTAAATCTACGAGTGCATCAAATGTGTTTCCAGTTTGATAAACTCTCTGAAGTGAGTGTTTCCTCATTATTTAAACTTAATAAAAGTTCCTGTGCTCATCACTCATCAGACTTTAAAACACAGAAATCTTCAGCTGTGATAATAAATTAGTCATTTAAGAGAAGTTACCTGACAATTTTCCCCCAATTATCAAAAAAAATTCTGCAGTAATTTCAATAACTATCACCAAACTATAATGACGTTTGCTGACCTTTAAAGAAAAGTGTTACCATTACTATTAAAATATGTATGTTTTATTTAAACTTATAGCATTTTCCTGCCATTAAAAAAATTAAAATGGTTTCAGAACAATCTCCTCCATCACTTTGACAAAATCCGGTCTGTGATGAAACATCATTTTATTCACCTCCGATAAAAACATCAGTGCAAACAAATCAAAATATTTGTTTTTTCTACTTGAAGTAGAGGTTTACCTTTCACTGCTACATTTTTGTGCATAAAATCACAGTAAATTACTGTCTAAAAACTTCAGTCTGAGTCATTTTTGCTGAATCTGAGGTTGTTATGGTGTGAACACTGAGCCAGACTGTGTTTGTGTCTCAGGACGTAAACGTTCACACTTTAACAGCACTTTAACACAACATCTGTGAAAACTGAACTCTGAAAGTTTGACTTTTATCTACTTTAAAACATCAAGGCAAAAAAGTGACTCTTTGTAAAGCTGAATAGATTTTAATCACTTCATCTTTGATAAAAAAAAAAACTGTTGATTTCAGTGAATTTGGAAAACTATCAAACAAAAACAATGAAATCATGAGTTGTATTATTGTGGATTTACTAATGATCAAATGTTGAGTCAAATCAGTTTATTAGAAAAAACTGAATATTTACTCACTGTCTGAAAAAGTAGTTATAAGGGTCAATGACAAAAAGAGATTTCAGTAGTTGACCAACATTTCAAAGTTTTTAGGTTCATTATTTTTTAGTATTTTTAATTTGAGCACCCAAAAATGTCAGGTGGTGCAACCAAATATATGAAAATATATTTATATGTTCCTGTTATTTTTTCTGTGTGAAATTATTGGCAAGTATCTCTCAAGTGTCTGTAGTGACTCATACATTTTCATTTTGTGTGTTTCATTTCTTTTATTTGTGAATAAGATAAATAATTTGATGTTAAAATAACATTTCACATTATTACATTGGTTGTTCCACCTGACATGGAAATTGTTCCAGTCACCAATGAAGTGAAAAAACCTTTTTTATCAGTATTTCAGAGAAATCTACAAACTTTTCCACTTGGTCACAAATGTCATTTGGGCTCCTCTGGCTGATGCAGTTTCCTGTTTCCTGTTTTATTCTCTTCACTTTAAAATAAAAGTCTAATGTTACGGTTGCACCACCCTGACATTTGACAAGGTGAAAATTACGGGACAAGAGTTTTTTACATTTCTCAACAGCTGTAAAATTCTTTTTATTTGCAAAGAATGTTTTATTTAAAAAGGTTGAAGCATAAAATAATGCCACTGTATTTTTAATTTCCATTTACAATAACTGACATTCAATTTTTAGAGTTTAATTACTGTGGATACTTGTCAGGACGGTTGCACCACCTGACATTTTGGGGGTTTGAGGAACCAAAACACAAAAAAACATGTTATATTTTAATAGTTTAAAGATGTGTTCAAATAACACAGGTTTCATAGAATAAAGAAATACATGTGAAAAAGGGGACGTCACCTCATTGACCCTAATAACAGTTATTTAATTTAACCATCGATCTGTTTGAGTTTGTGAAAATTAAAGATTTAAATGAGTTGATCATGAAAATAAATTTCTAGCGTCTGTTTTTTATTCTGGAGCAGATTTGTGGAGCTGTGAGTTGGAAACGTTTCCTTCTCTCCGTCTGCTCCGTCATCAGGTGTGATGTGATTGGTTCGTCTGTTTCAGATTAATGACACGTTTGTTTCCAAACACAATCTGATCCATTCAGGTCTGTTCTTCTCTGAGTCCACCAACAAAAACAGAAACATAAAGACGTCCAACAGTCCACGCTTCAGCAAATCCAATAAATACGACCTCTCTCTCTCTGTCTGTGTCTCTCTCTTCATATATTTTTAGTGCATAATTTAATCTCAGAGGAAATGGAGAAGTGAGCAGGAAATTATGCGTCTGACAGAGCGAGGATCCAGGCTTCATGATAAATCTCTCTGCTGCTCAGAGACGATGATGATATTACACTCGTCCTTCGGTTTGTTCAGTCAGAGTTCAGTCTGAGGAGAATACAGATCCACTGAGTCACGCCGCCATCGCATCATCACCTGCTCAGAGGTCAGCGTCGCTTCAAGAACCAACAACGACCACGGCGACGGAATTCAGCATCAACCAATCACAACAAAGTCTTTGGGGTAGTTACATCACATCCTGACGCCCGTACCCTGAATATTCACTCTCCTTTCTACCAGAGGAATCCAGAGTTCAAACATATCAAAAGTGACTCCATCGTTTTCTGTTGAGTTTTCATCCCAGGACAGCTTGTGATAGACAACAAGTGCTCCCTGCTTGACTGGTCTTGTGTAATTTCTCTATCAGAGGGTCGTTTATTGGCTAACAGGCCTGTCACTCACTCCTACAGGAACCAATCACCTTACACTTCACAGGAAGCAGCTGCAGCCATTTAGATCATAGGTGAGACTCATTTATTGCTGAGCATCTACATTAATATTCATGTCTGGGCATCATCTGTGACTGTGAACTACAAATTCATGATTTTCTGTTGAACCTTCCTACAAAGAGAGGAAAGCTGACTAAAAAGTTGACACTGAGCACTGATGAAGCTGGTTTTGTTTGTGCAGAGTCTTCACCTGAGACTAAAAACTCTCTAACTCCTACAAAGTTTTACCTAAAAAACTCATTTTTCACCCAGATGTAGATGAGAAGGTGTAGAAGTGATGTGGTGGATGTTTTATGTCTGACATGAAGCATCTTGAAGTTAATGATGCTCAAAAATTGGTTATGAAAGGTGTTTCAGCTGCATTTATCCTGATGTGGACTTTAGCCAAATATAAAAACATGACATTTTCTGAAACTAGAGACTTTAATCTTTAAATGAGGAGAAACTGATGAACTTTGACCTCATGGTTCTACAGTTATAAGCTTTAAAATCAAAGTATGGTAATTAGGTCAGAATTGAGAACTAAGGGTTAGCCCAAAATTTAAGATCAAAAGTCAAAAATCTGAGAGAAAACTGTTAAAATTTCTGAATAAGATTTCAAATTTTTAGAGTCAAAATTTCAGGATAAAATGGTGAAACTTTGAGATAGTGTTGAAATAACAAGATAAGAGTCAAACTTTTGAGATAAGTCAAAATTTTAAGAAAAAAAAGTTGAAACTTTGAGATAAAATGTTAAATTTTTTATTTTACAATCTCATTTAGCAGGCGCTTTTGTTTGTAGCTGCACATTCCGGTTTCGTGTCTTGCTCAAGGACACTTTAGCATGTCACTGATGCAGCTGGAATCGAACCTGCAACCCTCTGATTCCAAGTCCATGACTCTGCCACTGAGCCACAGCTCCCACCTCCACCCTAACCTTCAGATAAACTCTTCAATGAGATAAGACGTCAAATATGAAGAGTCAAAATTTTAGATGAGTCAAAATTCTGAGGTAAAATGTCAAAATGAGAAGAAAGTTAAAAAGTTAAGATCGAAACATTTTGAGACAAAGTCAAAATTCCAGGATGAAAATTGAAATTTGGGGGTAAAATCTAAAATTTTAAAAGCCACAATTTGAGACGAAGACTCAAATTTTTAAGATAAAAAGTTGAAACTTTGAGATAAAATGTCAAAATGTTAATTCTATAGTTTCATTCAGCAGATGCTTTTGTCCAGAGCAACGTACAGTGGTGAGTGGTGTGTGCAATTTGGTGTCTTGCTCATGGACACTTCAGCATGTCCAAGCATGACCTTTGATCCAAGTCATACGGTGGTGAGTGATATGGTGATGTTCAGGGTTTTGCTCAAGGACACTTTGACACTGAGGCAGCTGGACTCGAACCTACGACCCCACGATTCCAAGTCCATGACTCTGCCACTGAGCCACAGCTCCCACCTCCACCCTAACCTTCAGATAAACTCTTCAATGAGATAAGACGTCAAATATTAAGAGTCAAAATTTTTAGATGAGTCAAAATTTTGAGGTAAAATGTCAAAATGAGAAGAAAGTTAAAAAGTTTAGACAGAAAAATTTTGATCAAAAGTCACAATTCTGAGATAGAAAAAAATTGAAATTTTGAGATAAAATATCAAAATTACAATTCTATAATTTTATTGAGCAGATGCTTTTATCCGAAGGTGAACAGTGATGAGCAGTTTTGTGAGGGTTCAGTGTTTTGCTCAAAAACTCTCTAACTCCTACAAAGTTTTACCTAAAAAGCTCAAATTTCACCCAGATGTAGATGAGAAGGTGTAGAAGTGATGAGGTGGATGTTTTATGTCTGACATGAAGCATCTTGAAGTCAATGATGTTGAAAAATGGCTTAAAAAACAAATATTGAAAAGTATTTCAGCTGCATTTATCCTGACGTGGATGTTCGTCACAAATAAAAAAATGACATTTTCTAAAACTAGAGACTTTAATCTTTCAAATGAGGAGAAACTGATGACTTTTAACTTTATGGTTCTTCAGTTATAAGCTCTGAAACACAGTTTGGTATAAAGTCCAGAGTTCTGTGGGTTGTAAAGGGTTAAAGTTGAGGTGAACGTGTCAGACTGAGCCTCTCAGAGTCATTTCTCAGGTGTGTTTCTGTAATTTCACTCTTCTCTGTTGGAAAAGCTAAAGTGTGCTGAGATCACACTTGGAGAGCAGCAGGAGCTTTTTATTGCTTATTTTCTGTCTTGAAAGGCTCATTATTTGTGCAGCAACACGAACAAACAAGTGAGTCAGTGTTTGTGGAGGGAGAGGAGAGAGAAAGTAACAGTTATTATCCCAGAGCAGGAGCTGTGTGTGTGTGTGTGTGTGTGTGTGTGTGTGTGTGTGTANTCAATGTGGGTCGTCATGACAACGGAGGTAAACAACAGCCTGGTGCTGCTGCACGCGGAGGAAAACGAAGGAGCTGCTTCCTGACATCAACTCTTCCCTGGATCCAGTGAGATCACTTTAATTTTTGATTTTTGGGCCTGGTATAGCAGAGATTTGTTGTTGATCAATCATTCTTCTTTGAACTGGTTTTCCTTTTTGGTTCCCTGTGGATTAATGGACTGATTGGTGCTTAAAGACTCTCGTGGCAGACAGATCGCTCCTGCACCGACCAACTTTGATTTAATTTAAAAGACTCTTTAAAGCCAACTATCTTTGCTGTTAACTTCTTTTTGGTTTAAAAAGGACTTTTAACTTCTTTAGGAATCATGAAGGAGCATTTTAGGGCTGTATTTTGTCTTCATTCAGTCTGGTTCTGTGCCGTCAGGTTTAAATGTCATTAAAAACCCGTCCCTGACTTATTCCTTTGCCTCTTGTAAGTGATTTGTTCAGAGTCAGAAGCTGCAGAGACGACATTCTCTGACCAATGAGTGACCGGCAGTCCGTCCACGTCACCTTTTAGTATCAGCTTTACTCTCTTAGAACCAGGGTAGAGNTTCCTGACATCAACTCTTCCCTGGATCCAGTGAGATCACTTTAATTTTTGATTTTTGGGCCTGGTATAGCAGAGATTTGTTGTTGATCAATCATTCTTCTTTGAACTGGTTTTCCTTTTTGGTTCCCTGTGGATTAATGGACTGATTGGTGCTTAAAGACTCTCGTGGCAGACAGATCGCTCCTGCACCGACCAACTTTGATTTAATTTAAAAGACTCTTTAAAGCCAACTATCTTTGCTGTTAACTTCTTTTTGGTTTAAAAAGGACTTTTAACTTCTTTAGGAATCATGAAGGAGCATTTTAGGGCTGTATTTTGTCTTCATTCAGTCTGGTTCTGTGCCGTCAGGTTTAAATGTCATTAAAAACCCGTCGCTGACTTATTCCTTTGCCTCTTGTAAGTGATTTGTTCAGAGTCAGAAGCTGCAGAGACGACATTCTCTGACCAATGAGTGACCGGCAGTCCGTCCACGTCACCTTTTAGTATCGGCTTTACTCACTTAGAACCAAAAATTTTACAAAAAATTACAGTAAAACATAATCTAATATGACATACATATTAGATAAAACAGTTACAGGTCAAGGAGGCTGTCTCAATGCTCTCAGTCTGGATTTAAAGTCATTCAATGAGATGAGTTCTGTTATTTTCCAGTCCTGTTGCAGCTGGTTCCATTATATTGTCCTGTACCTAATTCACCATACTGTACCTTATCATATTGCATGTATATGTGTTGTATATTGCACCATAACATACCGTATAAGATATATCATATCATATATCATCTTCTATCCTGTTTTTTTCACAGCATGTCACATTGTGCACTGATAAAGTTTAATGTTTAAACATGATTTATGACCTTGACCTTCCCTGACCTCAGGTAGAGAAACAGTTCAGGCCTGTTCTGATGAAATTCTTCATCTCTAACTTTCTCCTCCGTGTTTTAAATGTGTCACGGTGAAGGAGCTGCAGATGAAGCAGATAAAGTGATTTTCCTCTGACGCCCACAGACCTGCGGGTCGACAGGTAGCTCTCCTCTCACAGATTATATTTCGGACGTCTTTGTGATGGAAATTGAAAACCAGATCTGGGCTCAATTATACTTTCAGCAGCTCCGGGCGATCAAAGTCTGAGAGGACAGGCTAATATCCACACGTCCAGGCCTGAAATCCTCTCAGAGAATGACTCGTCAGGTCGTCCTGGCTCAGGAGCAGACAGCAGCTCCCTCCTCCTCCTCCTCCTCCTCCTCCTCCTCCTCCTCTCTGAGGGAGCAGCTGTGTCTGATTGGTGTCTCACTGTCGACAGACTGTTTGTCCTCTGTGTAGTTAGGAGAGTCCCGAGTTTGGGGCTGACGAAGGAAAGTCCCAAGTCCTGTCTCTGTGTCTCGACTCTGTCTCGACTCTCTTAATGACAGACTGAGGAGTCTCCCTCTGTTTGTTTCTGTCCCTCCTCCCTCCTCCCTCCTCCCGCTCCCTCCTCCCTCCTCCCAGCAGCTCGCTCTCTTCATTACGTCTCATTAACACAGGAGCAGGTTGATGTTTGAGACACGGGAAGGAAAAGATGTTTCCTCTGAGTCAGGGAGGTTTCACTCTTCACCCTCAGCTACAATCTGAGTCCTGTTGATGGAAAACTCCGGACAGGTCTGGACTGCAGGCAGGTCAGTCTAGTAGCTGCACTCTTCTACTACGGAGCCACGCTGTTGTAACAGGAGCAGAATGTGTCTTGGTTTCACTGGGCCTCATTCATGAATAAATGCGTAGAAATGTTCTTACTCCCTGCACGAAATGAGCAAATACGCAAAATCACCATCGGATTCATGACACGTGTGCAGCAGCTGTTTTTGTTCGCTCCAGCGTATGTTAGTGAATCAGAATCATTCTAAATCCTGAAATTAACATAAACCACGCCCCAATTCATCCATATAAGGACATCTGTTCAGAGGTTCAGGAGGAGGAGCAGTCTTCCGTTAGGTCCTCATCACCAGCGTCAACCTCACAGCTCGTTCTCTCGGTGTCTGTGAGGTGAAAAGGTGATAAATGATCAGCTGATTCTCCTGGTGCTGTGAGGGAGATCGTACCGTGTATTTTTGGGTGCTCAAATTAAAAATACTAAAAAATAATGAACCTAAAAACTTTGAAATGTTGGTCAACTACTGAAATCTGTTAGAAAACATAATTCTTCTCTCAGAAATATGTTTTTATCCATTTTCAAAGAACTTTTTAAAAATACGTTTTTAGACCCTCTTTTTGTCATTGACCCTTATCCTCTTTTCAGCATCTTTTTCTGCTCACTTCTGATATCATAAACATCTAAACTTCCTTCAAATGAAGATATTTCATAGTGAACTTCCTCTTTGAACTCAAAGGTCTGACCTATTATTTCACATCAGCTCAGAGTTTTGATTCTTCCATGTTGACTTTGTGCTTCACTTTAACAGTTTGTCCTGTTTGGACCTGACTCCACAGTGAAGCATGCTGGGTAGTGAGGGCTTTGTAAGGTCAGAGGATCCAGCAGTTTATAGATCAGGAGGGAAGGAGCTGAAAGAAGCAGACGCTGAGAGAGAAAACACATTTACAGCTGCTTTCCACATGAAAGTGACAGGGTCAGCCAAAGGTGTGTGTCAGGTGGAGGAAGCTGCTGAAAGCTGACGGTGATGAAGCAGAACCTCCTGTTTTTTCTGACTGATGCTGTTCACACTGTTGCTGCTGTTTGTTTCAGGGTCAGAGATGATTCAGACAAAACTCAGCCAACACTGAGGAGTTTACTCACAGATGTTTCTGCAGATGCTGTCACGGACCAATCTCCTCAGACAACAAGTCAGGAAATAAAATAAAATACAGCTGTGCTCTTCAGTTTATGTCCATTTGTCAGAGAATATAAATGAAAACACAAAATCTTCTCTGTCTCTCATGGTTAGAGGTTGGTGAAGACATTTATTAACAAACAACTGTGTTTGGGCTGAGCAATTAATCACAATTTAGATAAAACCATAATATGATCTGTTGCAATATTTAATTTCTCTAACCTCAGGATACTAGATTAAATTGTTTTGCAACAGATGTTTCCTGCTCTACACCAGAATTACGTTGTCTGAAAGTAGCAAAAAATGATCCAGTAGAGGCAAATAAAAGAGTAAAAAATGACCACAACGAGAAGAAGCGATAAGAATGAGTTTGAAGTGGCAAAAATGGTGAAAAGCAAGAAAAGCGGCAAAAAACTTAGAAAAAAATGGCCTAAGAGATACAAAAAAGGGTGAAAAACAACAAGAACAAGCATTAAAAATGAGTTTGAAGCAGCAAAAACTGTCAAAAAGCAAGAAAATTTGGCAAGAAAAACTTGGAAAATAGTAACATGAAAACTCTTTTTGAGAACTTTTACTTCTTCGTGATAACAAAACAGTCTATAAGTTTAGTCAAACATCTGTGTGTCAGACCTTTGAGATAAAACCTCTCAGGCATCAGGATCTGGACTTTATCACAACTGTTTTAAATTCTATTATGAAACTTTTTTATTGCCCCAAATATTTCTGAACCATTTTATGCATCAATCTTTCTTTTCTTCATCGTTTCATCACTGGAAATTAGTCTTGTTTCCTCTTATGTGATTTTATTTTAACTCTAAATGTTCACGAGGCTCATTTTTGCTGAATGCATTTCTTCAAACACATCAACCAGAGAAGTTCTTGAGTTTCTGTATCACATGGTTCAAATTTTTGTGAGACGCTCACAGATGTTTTTAGGTTTTCTTCATGTGCACAATTAGAACAAGATCAGTTTTAGTGACATAATTAATCCTTGCCTGATTCTCTCCACGATGAAGAAGAGAAGCAAACGCGACGTTTTGCAGCGTCAACATAAACGTACAAAAACGTTTAATAGACAAAAATAAAATTCTGAGCTGCAAAGTAAACAGGAGAAGGAGGAGAATCCTCAAACTGTTTTCTTGTAGGTTAAAGATTCCCACATTCGCTTCACGTAGCATTAATACGTCTTGTTTTATTACCTGACAAACTTCCTGTTATGCACCTGTGTGTCCTTCAAAATAAGAGCATGTTGTAAAACAAAGTACACCACAAAACTTCAGCTTGAGCTCAGGCTCAGAGACAGAAGTCACTAACAATAAAAGTTAGATTAAGTCATCCACAGCTTCAGTTTGTGTTGTTTTCTAATTTTATTTCATCTTTATGGTTGTAATTTTGGAAATCTATTGTGATACACTCATTCAGATAAATAAATCTGATTGAAATATTTCACTGGAACTAAAAATATGTAGCTATATAAAGTGTGTTTTGGAATAAAAGGTTCGTTAAATTTAACCTGAGTGTGATTTTGCTCTTTTTGGCTGCACATTTTGTAAATCTGATAGAGAAGTTCAGCTTGAATCATTATTCTGGTGTCAGTTTAGTAATTAAAGGGTTGAATTGAACATTTAATAATTTCCAGGAGAAATTAAAACATGGAGGTTTTGGTTTTAGGTCAAATCCTGCAGCTCTACTCTGGATCCAAACCTGGCCTCAAAAATCAAACTGTTGTAAAGAAAATAAAGATATTTCAGCTGCTGTCTCTCCTAATAGCAGCAGGAAACAGCAAACAGAGCAGGATCAGTGATGGACTCAGGTTATAAAAAAAAAAAAAACAGCTTTCCCCGCTCGCTGCTGCTCTCAGGACAACCTCTCGTCCAATCATCAACCTTTATTTTGGAGAAAAACAACCATCTGCCACCGAGGGCCCCAGTCTTTTTCCAGCCACAGAGAGAGAGAGAGAGAGAGAGAGAGAGAGAGAGAGAGAGGGAGCACCAGGTGATTCATTTCTGCTCGCCTCTTGATAAAGTGCCAATCTGTGAAATAACCTGCTGCAGTCTTTGGGAGGAAGGATGAAAAAACCTGCACACGCTCGGCCTTCAGAGAGCGAGACACCAAAACAACCACTCCACAACACCAAAACAACAAAAATAAAGGAGTTTCTGCAGAGAAAACGCTGCTTTCCACCACTTCACTGCTCACTCTGCTCCATTATTTCTCATTTAGTCAACGCAGCAAATAAACAGGGAGATGAGATGAGACTTCACAGCAGGGTGCCAATGTTTGTTTCCAATCTTTGAGTCATAAACTCAATCATCATAAATCTTTAATTTTCACTCACAGGCAGACAAACATTCACAGGACAGAAAATAAAAGAGGAGGAATCAGCTGAAGCTCTTTCATAACAGTCAGTACGAGGGAAGATTAACTCATAAATTTATAATTCAGCATCAAATCACTGAGACTCAAACCTTAAAGCAGCGTTTCTCAAACTTTTTCAATCGTGACCCTCAATTTAACATGCACTGGTATCTGAGACTCCTGAGATTTATTTATCCATTTTATTTTTCATTAAAGAAAACAAAAATCAACCCTAACTAATGAAAACCTTAATGAAACAGTGAGGAGAGACAGCTCATCTTTTATTTTGACTGTTTATGTTGCAAAACCTGAAAAAGAACAAGTCCACATTTCTGTTTTTACATTTTTTTGTTAGAACATTTTTTTGGATCTTTATAAATCTGACACTGTCACTCAGGCAGAAACACAGACGTTCAGTTTACACCGCAAAAACTGAAATTTAATCAAGTGTTTATGTCTGATTTTTTAGTAAATATTGTCTTTTTATTCCTGACATGAGCCAGAAAAATGTTTATTTCAATTTTTTTAAAAACAAAAATTTCATCTGAATTGTTTAAAACAAGTAAAAATAAGAAAAATAACCTAAATTTGCTTGTCAAGTTACAGGAAATGCAAATAATGTCTTGAAACGAAACTTTTTTTTCTCCGTTAGCAGATTTTTTTGACTTGTTTCAAGAAATTCAGACGACATGTTTGTCTTAAGTTAACTCAAACTAAGACATTTTTCAGGGCTGGTCAGTTGAATTTGGCTCATATTAGAAATAAAAAGACAATTTGTACTAAAATAAGACATCAACACTTGATTAAATGTCAGTTTTTGCAGAGTAACATATGAACTCGTTCAGGTAAAAACACTGAAGTTCAGATTTAACAAACTTAGCTGAGACAACAAATTTAGGAAAATAATGAATCAGGAAAAACCAAAACAACCCTGAAGTTTTGTAATCCAATATCAGCTATTTTTTCAGAATGATTCGTTGGCCCCCATAAATCATCTAGCGGCCCTCATCAGGGTCAGGACCCCCAGGTTGAGAACCGCTGCCTTAAATGACCTTTAACCTTTATCAGAGAAGCTGGACTCACTTTGGATGCCTGATGTCGGGGACGGAGCGGTTCAGAGAGATCCTGTCGCTGACGTAAATGTTGAACCCGTTCTCTCTGTAGGCCTGGTCCACACGGTCGGCGTCCGTCAGAGGAAACGGTTTCCCCTGCTCGCCGTTTCCTGGAAACATCAAACAAACACAGGTTTCAGGGAACGACGGAACAAAATCAGTTTCAATTTATCTTAATCAGGAAAAAAAGTCTTAGTGTTTGTAACTGTCATCATACAAAAACTGTCCAAAAAATCTCAAAGTGTCCTCAGAGTAAATCCTGATTGTGCTTTTCATTTCTTTCCTTCTTTAATATCTAAATATTTACTTTTTTGCACTGATTCTAACAGTTCGAAAAATAAAATGTTAATAATGTTGATGGATGGTTCTGCTTGTATAAGGTTTATCTTATGCTCTGCATTTTCTGAACAATTTTGCCCCATTGAAACGAATGGAGAAGGCCTGTTACCATAGAAACCACACAGCAGGGTCACTGTGATGACCTCTGAGACCCAGGTCTCGGAAAAAATTTCCAAACATCACAAGCAAAAATTCATGTCTGTGTCTTGCAAAGAGACTTCTAGAAGGAGGATAAAAAATGTAAGTTCAAAGTTCCTGGGCAGTTACAAACTTAACGTCTCTTTTAAATCTTTTTCGACTTAAAAAAAACTTAAACAAATTCAGAAAGTCACAAAAATGGTGGAAAAAAGTGACAAAAAAAATCAGTGAAAATAGTGAGAAGGTACAAAAAATGGTCCACAATTTAAAAATGTGAAATAAATAAATAATACAAATAATTTTAGAAAAGAGTGAAAAGTGACTGAAATGGCCAAATGCAACAAAAAGTAGCAAGAAAAGTTTTGGACGAAACTTAAACAAAATTCAGACAGTGGTAAAAATGGTCATAGTCAACTAAAATGGCAAGAAAGGTTGGATTAACCTTGGAATATAATCTGTGTGTTGCAAAAAATAAATAAATAAATAAATAAATAAATAAAAGTGGTCCAAAAGTAGCAAAAAACGAGCAAAAGTGATTAAAATGGGGGAAAAAAAACAAAAATGGTAAGAAAAATGTCAATGAACCTGGAAAACAGTGAGAAAGAATAGAAAAAATGTTCCAAAATCTCAAAAAAGAATGAAAAGTGACTAAAATATTCCAAAAAGCACCAACAGTTAGTAGGAAAAGTTTTGGAGGAAACTTTAATAATTTCAAAAAGTAGCAAAAATGGAGAAAAATGTGAAGAAACCTGATGAAAAGCGATGAAAACCGCCGAAGTCAACAAAAGTGGCAAGAAAGTTGGGATTAAACTTGGTAAAGAGTCAGTTTGCTGCAAAAAATGGTCCAAAAGTGGCAAAAAAGTTTGAAAAGTGACTAAAATGGACAAAAAGCCAGAACAATTAGCACATTTTTTTTTATAGAAGAAACTTAAAAAATTCAAAAAGTAGCAAAAATGGTGAAAAAATGGGGAAACCCAGGGAAAAGTGGTGAAAAAGTCAACAAAAGTGGCAAGAAAGTTGGGAGTGAACCTGGAAAATAATGAGAAATTATCAAAAGAAACTGTTCTAAAAGTGTTTAAAATGTGTGAGAAGGTTCAAAACAAAAAGAATAATAATAAAAAATGAGTGAAAAGTGACTAAAATGGCCAAATGCAACAAAAATTAGCAAAAAAATATTGGATGAAACTTACGCAAAATTCAAAAAGTGGTAAAAAATGGTCATAGTCAACTTAAATGGCAAGAAAGGTTGGATTATTCTTGGATCACAGTCAGTTTGTTGCAAAAAAAAAAAAAAAGGTGACAAATTTTATTAAAATGGGCAAGAACAACAAAGATTGTAAAGAAAATTTGGTGGAATGAACCTGGAAAATAGTGAGAAGGAATCAGAAAATGGTCCAAAAGTGGCAAAAAAGTTTGAAAAGTGACTAAAATGGACAAAAAGCTAGAACAATTGGCACCATTTTTTTTAAATTAAAAAAGTGGCCAAAAAAATGATGAAACCCAGTGAAAAGTGGTGAAAAAGTCAACAAAAGTGGCAAGAAAGTTGGGAATGAACCTGGAAAATACTGAGAAATTATCAAAAAAATGTTCTAAAAGTGTTAAAAAACAAGGTAAAAGTGTTTAAATGTGTAAAAATCAGTCCCAGTTGTAGTGGTAGTGGGTTGTTGTTGTTGTGCTGTAATTAATGAAACTGTTCATGTTCAAAATGAGTTTGTTTAAAAACACAGAAGATGGAAACTAGAAATAATCACACTTATATTTACGGCCTCAGTCTGAGTTTAAGTTAATGAGATTTTAAAGAAAAGGAACAGAAACCTATGAACAGAGTTTAAAGAAACATGAAGCAGCTTCAGTGTCGGAGCAGAAACCAGCGTCTGAACCTTCTTTAAGGTAAAGAGTCGGTGAAATAACTCTGAACCTTAACGGCTCATTTCAGGAATAAACCAACAGGCTGTAATTCAGCGTGTTTGTTCAGGAGCTGATTCCCCTCAGCAGCAAATCAAAGCAGCTGCAGATTATTCCATAGATATAAAGAATATTTATGACAGGAGCTGAGCTGAAAGCACAGATTTACAGGTTTGTGCTGCTGCAGAGTCTCAGGGAGGAAACGTGTTTGCAGAGAGAAAGCAGCAGAATATTTCTTCATTATCAGAGATTTACAGACACCGTGCAGCTCCTTCACTCACTGCTCTTTTCTGTCCTTGTGTGAGCGTTAAAATAATTCCTACCAGATCTGGAGGCGTCTTTTCTGATGGCGTCATAGTCGTGCCAGTCTTTCCTCCGCACGCCGTCACGTCCCACCTGAGCCTCCTTACCTGCCCGGTTTATCACCTGAGAGGAAAACAGAGAAAAAAGATCATCAGTCAGTTCCTCACATCCATGTTCGTCACACGCTCAGTTTAACGAGAAACATTTATATCAGCACACGACGCATTCATACAACTTCACAGACTTCACAAACCGCAGGTCATGACGTCACATCCTGACGCCCGTACCCTGAATATTCACTCTCCTTTCCACCAGAGGAATCCAGAGTTCAAACATATCAAAAGTTTCATCAAATTATTCCAAGTGGTGAAATTTCTCCTGTAAAGTCCGTTGTTTGTCTGTCTGTCGTGTCCGTTCTCATCAATAACAGCAGCTTCACAGTCTTAGAGCATTTCCTCCTCAATGTCAATCTGACAAAGCTGCAAGTCTTTGTTTTCAACAGGGTTCTAGCTGCAAGACTAAAGTCACCCAGACTCAATACTCAGAGATTTGATGCCAGGAGAGCCTGATTTATACAGCAGCTACTCTCTGCTTGACTCGACAGTAGCATTCAGAGGATGAGCATAAATCTCCCCTGTAACAGACTCAATTATTGACGAGGCAGCTGTAATTTTGCAGTTTTTAGTGAACTCTTTCATAGGGAGAACAAAGTTGACCACAAAGAGGACACTGAGCACTGATACAGCTGGTTTTGTTTGTGCAAAGTCTTCAGACAAGAGCGTGGACATTGAGTAAAACTCTGGTGTTTGGTCACCTGAGACTAAAAACTCTTTAACTTCTTCAAAGTTTTACCTAAAAAGCTCAAGTTTCACCCAGATGTAGATGAGAAGGTGTAGAAGTGATGTGGTGGATGTTTTATGTCTGACATGAAGCATCTTGAAGTGATTGATTTTCAAAGTGGTTCTAAAAAAATGAAGACAAAAAAAGTGATGGAGCTGGTTTTATTTGCAGACGAGAGCGTGGACAGTGAGAACAACTCTGCCTGAGACTAAAAACTCTCTAACTCCTTCAAAGTTTTACCTAGAAAACTCCAATTTCACCCAGATGTAGATAAGAAGGTGTAGAAGTGATGTGGTGGATGTTTTATGTCTGACATGAAGCATCTTGAAGTTAATGATGCTCAAACATTGGTTATGAAAAGTGTTTCAGCTGCATTTATCCTGATGTGGACTTTAGCCACAGATAAAAACATGACATTTTTAGAAACTAGAGACTTTAATCTTTCAAATGAAGAGAAACCGATGAATTTCGACCTAATGGTTCTTCAGTGATAAGCTTTAAAAACAAAGCATGGTAATTAGGTCAGAATTGGGTGGAAACTAAAGGGTTAAAGTGAATTTAATATGCCACACAGTCACGTGACTTTTGCACATTTTATTTCCAGTTTTGAAGTGTTTACAGCAGCACAGACAGCGAAGGGTTAACAGCTTTATCACTTTTTTTAAACATTAATCCCTGAACCTCTGTGTGTCCTCTAAAATGCTCTGGACTCATATGATCCAATAATAAGCCCCGCCCACGTTCAGACAGTTAACGCTGATCTGTGTTGGCGACTGTGATACTGAGCTGTTGTGATTCTGACGGTTGTTGAGTTTCTCTGAGGTTTAAACTCATGACTCATCAGGTTTAAAGCTGTTTACAGAAACATTGAAGTGGAGGTCAAACTGTGGTCGGACTCTGAAAAACATCTGAGGATGTTTCTGTCTGTGATAAATGAATCATCCAAACACAACGTCTGAAATCTTTAGTTTCTGCTCTGACATGATGATCTCAAAGCTGATTGGATGAATTAAATCTCTTTCCTCAGTGATCTGCGGCTCTCAGCTCCTGAAAGTTTCTCTCTGAAGAGCCAGATGTGTTTTTGCTCTAAACGGCGTAAACTTTGAGGGGAGGGAGTAAACACTGATGCAGGAGTTTTATAAAACGATGAAGTTATCAGAGAAGACGCTGAGGTTCCTCCACAGCATCAGACTCTCAGCAGGAAGTCTGCTCCTCCATTTCACGCACCACCACAACAACAACGCCGCCAGGAGAATATCAACGCAGAGAGAGACGTAGATACACAATCTAACCACACACCAATGACTGTATATAGAATAAAAAACCCCGTTTCTCTAGCCGCCATTGTGCAGCCAGAGTCTGCGCAGTAGAGAATTTCCGGCGGAGCCAAGTATAAAAGAGAAATAAAAATATTTATTTCTTCTTCTTCAGAAGGTTTAGTCTCCTTTTGGCTCTTTCCTGAAGTTTCTTATATCCCCGATAAAAACTGCTCACGAACAGCAGCTGTCAACTATCGTAAAACAAAACTTATATCACGGTTTTTAACGTCCAATAACTAATGAGAAACTAACTTCTCAGTAAAAAAACACCTGAACACCAAGCAGCCAGATGACATCATCATACCACCTTAGAGTAAGGATGAGAGAAACGTTTCTACCAGGTATCATAATTTTTTTAAGTTTTCCCGGCTCATATTTGGAATACATGGGGAGGCGGGGCTTATGACCTATACTGCAGCCAGATACCAGGGGGCGGGGCTTATGACCTATACTGCAGCCAGACACCAGGGGGCGGGGCTTATGACCTATACTGCAGCCAGATACCAGGGGGCGGGGCTTATGACCTATACTGCAGCCAGACACCAGGGGGCGGGGCTTATGACCTATACTGCAGCCAGACACCAGGGGGCGGGGCTTATGACCTATACTGCAGCCAGACACCAGGGGGCGGGGCTTATGACCTAAACAGCAAATAGTTCCTGGAAAAAATACTGGTTCCCGAAAAAGTTCCTGGTTCCTGGAAGAGTCTCTGGTTCCAAATAAAAATCCTGATCCTGAAAGAGTCCCTGGTTAAAAAACTAGTCCCTGATTCCAAAAAAAGTCCCTGATCCTTAGAGAATCCCTGGTACCAAAATAAGTCCATGATCCATAAAAAGTTCCTGGTTCCTCAAAAAAAGTCCCTGATCCACAAGAAGTCCCTTGTTCCTGAAGAAGTTCCTGGTTTCATTGAAAGTCCCTTTCTCCTGAAGGAGGTCCCTCGTCTTGAATAAGTCCCTGGTTCCTCTTGGAAGAGTCCCTGGTTCCAAAAAAAAGTCCCTGTTTCTTAAAGAGTCCCAGATTACGAAAAAGGGCCCAGAACTTAAAGGAGTTCCTGGTTCCTCTTGGAAGAGTCTCCTGTTCCAAAAAGTCCTTGATCCTTAAAGAGTCCCTGGTTCCAAAAAAAGTCCTTGATCCTTAAAGAGTCCCTGGTTCCAAAAAAAGTCCTTGATCCTTAAAGAGTCCCTGGTTCCAAAAAACTCCCTGATCCTTATAGAGTCCCTGATCCCTGAAAAAGTCCTTGGTTCCTACTGGAAAAGTCCCAGGTTCAAAAAAAGTCCCTGATCCCTGTAAAAGTCCCTTATCCCTAAAGAGTTCCTTGGTCCTGAGGAAGTTCCTGGTTTCATTGAAAGTCACTTACTCCTGAAGGAGGCCCACTGTCCTAAAAAAAAGTCCCTGGTATACAAAAAAGTCCTTGATCCTTAAAGAGTCCCTGGTTCCAAAAAAGGGGCAGATCCTTTAAAAACTTACTGGTTCCTGATAGAGTCCCTGGTTCCTGTGGTGTAAAAGCTCCTTCAGTGTCTCCAGGTCACGTCTGTATTTGGGTCAATGAGGTGACGTCCCCTTTTTTTGTGTCTGAGTGCAATATTTCCTTCCATCATGAATTGAGTATTTCATCACATGTATTTCTTTATTCTATGAAACCTGTGTTATTTGAACACATCTTTAAACTATTAAAATATAACATGTTTTTTTGTGTTTTGGTTCCTCAAACCCCCAAAATGTCAGGTGGTGCAACCGTCCTGACAAGTATCCACAGTAATTAAACTCTAAAAATTGAATGTCAGTTATTGTAAATGGAAATTAAAAATACAGTGGCATTANGAACAATTTCCATGTCAGGTGGTACAACCAATGTAATAATGTGAAATGTTATTTTAACATCAAATTATTTATCTTATTCACAAATAAAAGAAATGAAACACACTAAATGAAAATGTATGAGTCACTACAGACACTTGAGAGATACTTGCCAATAATTTCACACAGAAAAAATAACAGGAACATATAAATATATTTTCATATATTTGGTTGCTCCACCTGACATTTTTGGGTGCTCAAATTAAAAATACTAAAAAATAATGAACCTAAAAACTTTGAAATGTTGGTCAACTACAGAAATATGTTAGAAAACATAATTCTTCTCTCAGAAATATGTTTTTATCCATTTTCAAAGAACTTTTTTTCATTGACCCGTCTGTGTGATAAATGTGTTTCTGATTCTCCCTCACACACTCGTCTTTTTCTTGAGTCAGTCTCGTTGAGTTCGTCTCGTCGGTCGTTCCTGTCACAGACGCCCTCAGTGTGTCACTCGAGGACCTGACGAACGGCGAGAGTCCATCTGTGCAGATTCAGAGTAAAAAGCGTTGAGATCGTGCCGCCCCATTTCCCCCTGATTAAAATTTCAGCGCACGTCTCGGTGATATTCCTCGGGGGCTTTTCTCGCTGCTCGACGAGACCTTGAGAAACAAGACAAGGAGAGAGGAAACTTTCCCAGCTAATGTGTGCACATGTTTAGTTTTGTGGAAGAGAAACGTGGGCGGCTGAAGGTAATTGAGACAGACAGAGAGAGAAGAAGGAAGAAGAAGAGGATGGAGAGATGTGGAGGAACAGATGGAGGAGTGGAGGAAGAGACAACCACACGCTCTGAAAACAGACCGTTATCTTTGAACCGTTACTCTAACAGGAACCTACAGACGCCAGAACACCGACCCTGGACCACGTCTTCAAATCCAAGAACAAAACACAGCAATGGATCCAACAACAAACCAACAAACAGACGCTGAAATATTTCTATGAATGTGTCAAAATATCAGATACAGATGTTTTCTGTTCTACACCAGAGTTACTCAACCAAAGAGACAAACTGTTAAAAACTACCTTTACTAAAGAAACTATACAAGTGGAGAAAAGAGGAAAAAACAGCAAAGAGGAGAAATAAAACTGAGTTTGAGCAAACAGAAATTGCCAGAAAAGCAACAAAAATTGGCATTTAAATTGGGATAAAACTTGGAAATACTCATAAAGTAGCAAAAAACTGATCCAAAAGCAAAAGTGGCAAAATAAAGAGTGAAAAGTCACTAAAATGGACAAAAAGCAACAAAAAATTGGCGAGAAAAGTTTGGAGGAGACTTTAAAAAAATTCAGAAAGGAGCAAAAATGGTGAAAAAAGTGACAAAAAACAATGAAAAGTGTTAATTATGGCCAAAGTCAACAAACATGGCAAAATGTTGGGATTAAACTTGGAAAATAGTCAGTTTGTTTCAAAAATGTTCCAAAAGTGACAAAATGGGCAAAAATTGTCAAGAAAATTGGGAGTGAACTTGGAAAATAGTGAGAAAGTATAAAAAAAAGTGTTCTAAAAGTGTTAAAAAAGAAGATAAAAGTGTTTCAAATGTGTGAGACGGTCCAAAATAAAAAGAATAATAATAAAAAAATGAGTGAAAAGTGACTAAAATGGCCAAATGCAACAAAAATTAGCAATAAAATTTGGGATGAAACTAGAACAAAATTCAGTAAAAACAGTAGAAAGTGGTTAACACAAAGTCAACAAAAGTCGCCACAAAGTTGGGATTTACCGGGAAAATAGTTTGTTGCAAAAAATGATCCAAAAGTGTCAAAAATTGACAAAAACGACAAAAGTTGAGAGTGAACCTGAAAAATAGTGAGAAGGAATTTAAAAAAATGTTCCAAAAGTGTAAAAAAAAAAAAGAGCGAAAAGTGACTAAAATGGCCAAGAAGTAAGAAAAATTTGCAAGAAAAATTTGGAGGAAACTTTAATAATGTAGCAAGTAGGAAAATGGTGAAAAAAGGGAAGAAAAACAGTGAAAATTGTAAAAAAAAAATGGCCAAAGTCGACAAAGATGACAAGAAAACTGGGATTCAACTTGGAAAATAGTCAGTTTGTTGCAAAAAATGATCCAAAAGTGTCAAAAATTGACAAAATTGGGAGTAAACCTGGAAAATAGTGAGAAGGAATTTAAAAAAATGTTCCAAAAGTGTAAAAAAAAGAGTGAAAAGTGACTAAAATGGCCAAGAAGTAAGAAAAATTTGCAAGAAAAATGTGGAGGAAACTTTTAATAATGTAGCAAGTAGGAAAATGGTGAAAAAAAGTGAAGAAAAACAGTGAAAATTGTTCCAAAAAAAGGCCAAAGTCAAAGTCTAACAGGAAAATGTTGACGTTTTTCTCACAATGTTAAATTGATTTCTTAAAATTTGGACTCTAAGCTCAAATTTTTTATTTTTTTTCTCAGAATTTTGTCTTTATTTCTCAAAATTTCCACTTTTTATCTTAAAATATTGACCTTTTATCTAAAGGTTAGAAACAATTCTTACCTTCAGTTTTCATCCTTTTGTTACAGTAAAAGCTCCTGATGGTAAATTTTCTGCTAAGTTCGTAAACGTTTCTGTACATCGTGAAAACTTTAGGAATTGAGGATTTGAAGAGAATCATGAATTGAATTGAAATGGTAACGTCTGCCAGAAAAATGTCAGTTAGATCTTTTTCTTAAATGGTTCAGCCCTGGATTCAAAGTTGCGTTGCTGTCTTTGTTTAGTTTGGGTGGAACCTGCGTCAGGTGTGTGAAACTGGTCTTTATGAGCTTTAACTTTGAGCCTGGTTGCTTCATGATTACAGCTCAGACTGAACAACAGGAGCCTTTATTTCACCGTCAGTGTGTGTGTGTGTGTGTGTGTGTGTGTGTGTGTGTGTGTGTGTGTGTGTGTGTGTGGGTTCTTGGATGAGTGTGCTGATGTTTGCAGAAACAGCTGCTGCTCTGGTTTCTGCTCCTTAAACCTTTGAACCAGCAGCTTTAACGTCTTTGACCTGGTGTTGTCGTCCTGATCCTCTCTGCAGAGGCTGATGATTTCAGGGATGTGACTCCAGACTTTAGGGAGAGACGTTAAACTCCGTCTGAGTCTGATGAGTCAACACTAAAGTGTTAAACAA
>RPOG01001125.1:155612-175233 GCA_008086565.1 Thalassoma bifasciatum
TTTTTTCACTTCATTGGTGACTGGAACAATTTCCATGTCAGGTGGTACAACCAATGTAATAATGTGAAATGTTATTTTAACATCAAATTATTTATCTTATTCACAAATAAAAGAAATGAAACACACAAAATGAAAATGTATGAGTCACTACAGACACTTGAGAGATACTTGCCAATAATTTCACACAGAAAAAATAACAGGAACATATAAATATATTTTCATATATTTGGTTGCACCACCTGACATTTTTGGGTGCTCAAATTAAAAATACTAAAAAATAATGAACCTAAAAACTTTGAAATGTTGGTCAACTACTGAAATCTGTTAGAAAACATAATTCTTCTCTCAGAAATATGTTTTTATCCATTGTCAAAGAACTTTTTAAAAATAAGTTTTTAGACCCTCTTTTTATCATTGACCCGTCTGTGTGATAAATGTGTTTCTGATTCTTCCTCTTCCGTCTTTTTCTTGAGTCAGTCTTGTTGAGTTCGTCTCGTCGGTCGTTCCTGTCACAGACGCCCTCAGTGTGTCACTCGAGGACCTGACGAACGGCGAGAGTCCATCTGTGCAGATTCAGAGTAAAAAGCGTTGAGATCGTGCCGCCCCATTTCCCCCTGATTAAAATTTCAGCGCACGTCTCGGTGATATTCCTCGGGGGCTTTTCTCGCTGCTCGACGAGACCTTGAGAAACAAGACAAGGAGAGAGGAAACTTTTCCAGCTAATGTGTGCACATGTTTAGTTTTGTGGAAGAGAAACGTGGGCGGCTGAAGGTAATTGAGACAGACAGAGAGAGAAGAGGAAGAAGAAGAGGATGGAGAGATGTGGAGGAACAGATGGAGGAGTGGAGGAAGAGACAACCACACACTCTGAAAACAGACCGTTATCTTTGAACCGTTACAGGAACCTACAGACGCCACAACACCGACCCTGGACCACGTCTTCAAATCCAAGAACAAAACACAGCCATGGATCCAACAACAAACCAACAAACAGACGCTGAAATATTTCTATAAATGTGTCAAAATATCAGATACAGATGTTTTCTGTTCTACACCAGAGTTACTCAACCAAAGAGACAAACTGTTAAAAACTACCTTTACAAAAGAAACTATACAAGTGGAGAAAAGAGGAAAATACAGCAAAGAGGAGAAATAAAACTGAGTTTGAGGAAGCAGAAATTGCCAGAAAAGCAACAAAAATTGGCATTTAAATTGGGATAAAACTTGGAAATACTCAAAAAGTAGCAAAAAACTGATCCAAAAGCAAAAGTGGCAAAATAAAGAGTGAAAAGTCACTAAAATGGACAAAAAGCAACAAAAATTGGCGAGAAAAGTTTGGAGGAGACTTTAAAAAATTCAGAAAGGAGCAAAAATGGTGAAAAAAGTGACAAAAAAACAATGAAAAGTGTTAAATATGGCCAAAGTCAACAAACATGGCAAAATGTTGGGATTAAACTTGGAAAATAGTCAGTTTGTTTCAAAAATGTTCCAAAAGTGACAAAATGGGCAAAAATTGTCAAGAAAATTGGGAATGAACCTGGAAAATAGTGAGAAAGTATCAAAAAAACTGTTCTGAAAGTGTTAAAAAAGAAGGTAAAAGTGTTCAAATGTGTGAGACGGTCCAAAATAAAAAGAATAATAATAAAAAAATGAGTGAAAAGTGACTAAAATGGCCAAATGCACCAAAAATTAGCAATAAAATTTTGGATGAAACGTGCGCAAAATTCAGTAAAAACAGTAGAAAGTGGTTCACACAAAGTCAACAAAAGTCGCCAGAAAGTTGGGGTTTGTTGCAAAAAATGGTACAAAAGTGTCAAAAATTGACAAAAACAACAAAAGTTGGGAGTGAACCTGGAAAATAGTGAGAAGGAATTAAAAATAATGTTTCAAAAGTGTAAAAAAAAAAAGAGTGAAAAGTGACTAAAATGATTCAAAAGCAACAAAAAAAAATTGGCGAGAAATTTTAAAGGAAGCTTTTAAAAATTCTGAAAATAGCAAAAATGGTGGAAAAGATGATGAAAACAGTAGAAAGTGGGTAACACAAAGTCAACAAAAGTCACCAGAAAGTTGGGATTTACCGAGGAAAATAGTCAGTTTGTTGCAAAAAATGGTACAAAAGTGTCAAAAATTGACAAAAACAATAAAAGTTGAGAGTGAACCTGGAAAATAGTGAGAGGGAATTAAAAAAAATGTTCCAAAAGTGTAAAAAAAAAAAAAAAGAGTGAAAAGTGACTAAAATGGCCAAGAAGTAAGAAAAATTTGGAGGAAACTTTTAATAATGTAGCAAGTAGGAAAATGGTGAAAAAAAAGTGAAGAAAAACAGTGAAAATTGTTCAAAAAAAAAAAGGCCAAAGTCAAAGTCTAACAGGAAAATGTTGACATTTTATCTAAAAATTTTGACTTTTTATCTTAGACTTTTGTCTTTATCTCAAAAATTTGACCTTAAATCTGAAAGTTTAGACTTTTTTCTCACATTGTTAAATTGATTTCTTAAAATTTGGACTATAAGCTCAAATTTTTTATTTTTTTTCTCAGAATTTTGTCTTTATTTCTCAAAATTTCCACGTTTTATCTTCAAATATTGACCTTTTATCTAAAGGTTAGAAACAATTCTTACCTTCATTTATCCTTACATTACAGTAAAAGCTTCTGATGGTGAATTTTCTGCGAAGTTCATGAACGTTTCTGTACATCGTGAAAACTTTATGAATTGAGGATTTGAAGAAAATCATGAATTGAATTGAAGTCGTAACGTCTGCCAGAAAAATGTCAGTTAGATCTTTTTCTTAAATGGTTCAGCCCTGGATTCAAAGTTGCTGTCTTTGTTTAGTTTGGGTGTAACCTGCGTCAGGTGTGTGAAACTGGTCTTTATGAGCTTTAACTTTGAGCCTGGTTGCTTCATGATTACAGCTCAGACTGAACAACAGGAGCCTTTATTTCACCGTCAGTGTGTGTGTGTGTGTGTGTGTGTGTGTGTGTGTGTGTGTGTGTGTGTGTGTGTGTGTGTGTGTAGTTTCTTGGATGAGTGTGCTGATGTTTGCAGAAACAGCTGCTGCTCTGGTTTCTGCTCCTTAAACCTTTGAACCAGCAGCTTTAACGTCTTTGACCTGGTGTTGTCGTCCTGATCCTCTCTGCAGAGGCTGATGATTTCAGGGATGTGACTCCAGACTTTAGGGAGAGACGTTAAACTCCGTCTGAGTCTGATGAGTCAACACTAAAGTGTTAAACAAACACACCCTCTCTCTGTAACTGACACACTCCACCCGTCTGTGGAGCATCAGCACAAACTCTGACTGACACGTGGCCTTTTGTCACCGCACCAACAAGCTGAAGGAAATTTAATGAAGCTTCTCAGCTCCAGGTGACAAACTCACAAACTCACTGACTCACTGAGTTACAGCTCCACTTAGATCCACTTAGATCCACTTAGATCCACTTAGATCCAGAAAATAGTTATGGGGAATCAGAAAGAATCCGTCAATAGTGTCAGTGTTGTGAACATAGTCTGTATAATGAGACGACGTAACGTTCGGCTCAAACTGAAGCCTCCAGCAGAAGCCCCGCCCCCTGGTGTCTGGCTGCAGTATAGGTCATAAGCCCCGCCCCCTGGTGTCTGGCTGCAGTATAGGTCATAAGCCCCGCCCCCTGGTGTCTGGCTGCAGTATAGGTCATAAGCCCCGCCCCCTGGTGTCTGGCTGCAGTATAGGTCATAACGGGGCGGGGGACCAGTCTGGCTGCAGTATAGGTCATAAGCCCCGCCTCCCCATGTATTCCAGATATGAGCCGGGAAATTGTACAAAAATTACGATACCTGGTAGAAACGTTTCTCTCATCCTTACTCTAAGGTGGTATGATGATGTCATCTGGCTGCATGGTGTTCAGGTGTTTTTTTTCTGAGAAGTTAGTTTCTCTTTAGTTATTGGACGTTAAAAACCGCGATATAAGTTTCGTTTTACGATAGTTGACAGCTGCTGTTAGTGAGTAGTTTTTATCGGGGATATAAGAAACTTCAGGAAAGAGCCAAAAGGAGACTAAACCTTCTGAAGAAGAAGAAATAAATATTTTTATTTCTCTTTTTTACTTGGCTCCACCGGAAATTCTCTACTGCGCAGACTCTGGCTGCACAATGGCGGCTAGAGAAACGGGGTTTTTGGCTTCAAAAACGTAGAACGATGGACTTGACCTGTCGTCTGAAGTGAAAGTGAAAGTTTCTGGTTCCTGGTCTGTGTTTCCTCCTCAGTGTGACCTGGTTTCAGGGATTTTCAGATTAGGTCTCTGAATCGCAGCTGTATAACCTCATTTCTGTGCTGCTGTTCTCTCTGTTAATCTGCCCAACAGCAGATTATGTTGCTGTTCTCTCTGATGGGGGGGTTGTTGTTGGGGGGGTGTTAGAGTCCTGGCAGCTGTTCTGGGACACGATTACGAGCACAGAGAAACAGGTTCAGGTTCATCCTCTTTGTACTGTCGTTATTTTCAGCTGCATCTTTCTCCTCCGTCCTGTTAATGTTTCTGACTCCGTCCTCCAAATCACCCACAAACCAAACACTCGTCTTTCACGGCGTTCCCTCTCTCACTCTCAGCGCTGCGGCGGCACAGGTGATGCGGCTGTCACCCGTGAATGATCACCTGCACGATGGCGCTGAAAGGAAAGAGATAAGAAAAAGATTTCTGCAGTTGGACGCCCCTCTCTCTCTCTTTTCTCATTCACAGATTCATTTTCCATCCTGCCGCCTCGCAGCGTCAGCGTTTAGCTCTGAACGAATCCTCCAGGTGTGAAGACGACACCTGCAGCTCGCTCTGCACGCCAGGAGACGAGCGGGAGACGAGCGGGAGACGAGCGGGAGGCCCAGGTGCTGCTGGAGGTTTGGGAACAGGTAATCAGACTTTACAAAGTCCAAACTTTCAGAGATGGAAGAGTTTTCACGTCAGGCTGCCTCAAATATCCACAAACATCCAGAAACTCTGTGAACCGCAGTGTTACCCTTTTTCCGCTTAACACAATCAACAATATTTTGCACTACATTATTTTTAGAAGTTAAGAGTCAAAGAAAGCTTTTTTTGTTATTCAGTCATTACAACTAAAAATATGATTAAAAAGTCCAGTTTAGAAAACAAAAGAATTGTATTTAAGGTCAGAAATTTGACTGTTTATCTCAAAATCTTTATTTTTGCTCAAAATTTTGCCTTTTATCTAATAATGTTGTCTTTATTTCTCATAATTTTGACTTTTTCATAACAAGATTTCTACTCTTTATTCCAAAATGTTGACGTTTTATCTGAAAATTTTGACTTTTTATCTCAGACTTTTGTCTTTATCTCAAAAATTTGACCTTAAATGTGAAAGTTTAGACTTTTTTTCTCATAATGTTAAATTGATTTCTTAAAATTTGAACTCTAAGCTCAAATTTTTTTTTTTTTTCTCAGAATTTTGTCTTTACTTCTCTAAATTTCCACTTTTTATCTTAAAATATTGACCTTTTATCTAAAGGTTAGAAACAATTCTTACCTTCAGTTTTCATTCTTACATCACAGTAAAAGCTTTTGATGGTAAATTTTCTGCGAAGTTCATAAACGTTTCTGTACATCGTGAAAACTTTATGAATTGAGGATTTGAAGAGAATCATGAATTGAATTGAAATCGTAACGTCTGCCAGAAAAATGTCAGTTAGATCTTTTTCTTAAATGGTTCAGCCCTAGATTCAAAGTTGCGTTGCTGTCTTTGTTTAGTTTGGGTGTAACCTGCGTCAGGTGTGTGAAACTGGTCTTTATGACGACCTTCTCTTTTTCTACAGCGTCCTCCAAGAGTTCAGAAAACAGAAGTGTGAGGCTGTGAATCTTTGTTGGAAAGATAAAATAAAAATAATATTTCACATGATCCCAGTTTATCAAACTACGAGTTTCTCAAAAAAAAAAAAACCCTCTAACTTTCCTCTGAGTTTAAAGGTTCACGGTCAAAAACTAGAAAGTCCAGGTTTTTTTTTCGGACCTTTTAATTCCTGGTTTGAACTGAACGACATGGTTCCTGTGGTAAAAAATTGCCAAAAAAAGCAACAAAAATTGGCATTTACATTGAGATAGAACCTGGAAATACTCAAAAAGTAGCAGAAAATGGTCCAAAAGTGGCAAAAGAAAGAGTGAAAAGTCACTAAAATGGCGAAAAAGCAACAAAATTTTGCATTTCGGAGGAAACCATAAGAACTTAGAGATAGCAAAAAGTGACAAAAAATAGTGACAAGAGGTAAAAATGGCAACAAAATTGTCAAGAAAGTTGGGATTACACTTGAAGAATAGTCAGTTTGTTTCAAAAACGGTCCAAAAGTGGCAAAAAAGAGTGAAAAGTGTCTAAAATGGGCAAAACTATTTTGAGTGAACCTGTGCAATAGTGAGAAATTATCAATAAATGTTCCAAAAGTGTGAAAAAAGAAGGTAACAGTGGTTAAATGTGTAAAAATCAGTCTTAGTTGTAGTGGTAGTGGGTTGTTGTTGTTGTGCTGTAATTAATGAAACTGTTCATGTTCAAAATGAGTTTGTTTAAAAACAGAGAAGATGGAAATAATTATTGCATTAGATTATTTTTGCAAGTCTTCAGCTCTAGAACTCACTCATCACTAATAAACATATTTCAAACTAAACTGGAGGATTGACTGGGGGGGCTGGTCGTTCTTGGGGGGTCGGGGGTCTATGGTATAAATGCANATAGGTCATAAGCCCCGCCCCCTGGTGTCTGGCTGCAGTATAGGTCATAAGCCCCGCCCCCTGGTGTCTGGCTGCAGTATAGGTCATAAGCCCCGCCCCCTGGTGTCTGGCTGCAGTATAGGTCATAAGCCCCGCCTCCCCATGTATTCCAGATATGAGCCGGGAAAACTTAAAAAAATTACGATACCTGGTAGAAACGTTTCTCTCATCCTTACTCTAAGGTGGTATGATGATGTCATCTGGCTGCATGGTGTTCAGGTGTTTTTTTTCTGAGAAGTTAGTTTCTCATTAGTTATTGGACGTTAAAAACCGTGATATCAGTTTCGTTTTACGATAGTTGACAGCTGCTGTTCGTGAGTAGTTTTTATCGGGGATATAAGACTAAACCCTCTGAAGAAGAAGAAATAAATATTTTTATTTCTCTTTTTTACTTGGCTCCACCTGAAATTCTCTACTGTGCAGACTCTGGCTGCACAATGGCGGCTAGAGAAACGGGGTTTTTGGCTTCAAAATCTTAGAACGGTGACAGGAGGAGCCACGCTGTTCATTCTATATTTCAACTTTCAAACTGAAATTTTAAACTTTTAAACTCAGAATTTGATTTTTTTTTTCGCTCCAAGATTTAACTTTCTCTTAAATTTTGACTTTTTACCTGAAATTTTGAGTATTTATATCATAATTTTGACTGTCAGGCTCAAAATGTTCCACTGAGTCAATGCTGGTAAATCGGACTTGACCTGTCGTCTGAAGTGAAAGTGAAAGTTTCTGGTTCCTGGTCTGTGTTTTCTCCTCAGTGTGACCTGGTTTCAGGGATTTTCAGATTAGGTCTCTGAATCGTAGCTGTATAACCTCATTTCTGTGCTGCTGTTCTCTCTGTTAATCTGCCCAACAGCAGATTATGTTGCTGTTCCCTCTGATGGGGGGGTTGTTGTTGGGGGGGTGTTAGAGTCCTGGCAGCTGTTCTGGGACACGATTACGAGCACAGAGAAACAGGTTCAGGTTCATCCTCTTTGTACTGTCGTTGTTTTCAGCTGCATCTTTCTCCTCCGTCCTGTTAACGTTTCTGACTCCGTCCTTCAAATCACCCACAAACCAAACACTCGTCTTTCACGGCGTTCCCTCTCTCACTCTCAGCGCTGCGGCGGTGGCGGCGGCACAGGTGATACGGCTGTCACCTGTGAATGATCACCTGCACGATGGCGCTGAAAGGAAAGAGATAAGAGAAAGATTTCTGCAGTTGGACGCCTCTCTCTCTCTTTTCTCATTCACAGATTCATTTTCCATCCTGCCGCCTCGCAGCGTCAGCGTTTAGCTCTGAACGAATCCTCCAGGTGTGAAGACGACACCTGCAGCTCGCTCTGCTCGCCAGGAGACGAGCGGGAGACGAGCGGGAGGCCCAGGTGCTGCTGGAGGTTTGGGAACAGGTAATCAGACTTTACAAAGTCCAAACTTCACGTCAGGCTGCCTCAAATATCCACAAACATCCAGAAACTCTGTGTTACCCTTTTTTCACTGAACACAATTAACAATATTTTGCACTACATTATTTTTAGAAGTTAAGAGTCAAAGAAAGCTTTTTTTGTTTTTCAGTCATTACAACTAAAAATATGATTAAAAAGTCCAGTTTAGAAAACAAAAGAATTGTATTTAGGACAGAAATTTGACTGTTTATCTCAAAATCTTTATTTTTGCTCAAAATTTTGCCTTTTATCTAATAATGTTGTCTTTATTTCTCATAATTTTGACTTTTTCATAACAAGATTTCTACTCTTTATTCCAAAATGTTGACGTTTTATCTGAAAATTTTGACTTTTTATCTCAGACTTTTGTTTTTTATCTCAAAAATTTGACCTTAAATGTGAAAGTTTAGACTTTTTTTTCTCATAATGTTAAATTGATTTCTTAAAATTTGGACTCTAAGCTCAATTTTTTTTTTTTTCTCAGAATTTGTCTTTACTTCTCAAAATTTCCACTTTTTATCTTAAAATATTGACCTTTTATCTAAAGGTTAGAAACAATTCTTCCCTTCAGTTTCCATCCTCACATCGGAGTAAAAGCTTTTGACGGTAAATTTCGTAAACGTTTCTGTACATCGTGAAAACTTTATGAATTGAGGATTTGAAGAGAATCATGAATTGAATTGAAATGGTAACGTCTGCCAGAAAAATGTCAGTTAGATCTTTTTCTTAAATGGTTCAGCCCTGGATTCAAAGTTGCTGTCTTTGTTTAGTTTGGGTGTAACCTGCATCAGGTGTGTGAAACTGGTCTTTATGACGACCTTCTCTTTTTCTACAGCGTCCTCCAAGAGTTCAGAAAACACAAGTGTGAGGCTGTGAATCTTTGTTGGAAAGATAAAATAAAAATAATATTTCACATGATCCCAGTTTATCAAACTACGAGTTTCTCAAAAAAACCCCTCTAACTTTCTTCTGAGTTTAAAGGTTCACAGTCAAAAACTAGAAAGTCCAGGATTTTTTTTCGGACCTTTTAATTCCTGGTTAGAACTGCTCAGGTAAAAAATTGCCCAAAAAAAGCAACAAAAATTGGCATTTACATTAAGATAGAACCTGGAAATACTCAAAAAGTAGCAGAAAATGATCCAAAAGTGGCAGAAGAAAGAGTGAAAAGTCACTAAAATGGCGGAAAAGCAACAAAATTTTGCATTTCGGAGGAAACCATAAGAACTTAGAGACAGCAAAAATGGTGAAAAAAGTGACAAAAAATAGTGAAAAGAGGTAAAAATGGCAACAAAATTGTCAAGAAAGTTGGGATTACACTTGAAAAATAGTCATTTTGTTTCAAAAACGGTCCAAAACTGGCAAAAAAGAGTGAAAAGTGTCTGAAATGGGCAAAAACTATTTTGAGTGAACCTGTGCAATAGTGAGAAACTATCAAAAATGTTCCAAAAGTGTAAAAAAAGAAGGTAAAAGTGTTTAAATGTGTAAAAATCAGTCCCAGTTGTAGTGGTAGTGGGTTGTTGTTGTTGTGCTGTAATTAATGAAACTGTTCATGTTCTACAGTGAGTTTGTTTAGAAACAGAGAAGATGGAAACAAGAAATAATCACACACAAAATCACAAGATAGGAAATAATTATTGCATTAGATTATTTTTGCAAGTTGTTCAGCCCCAGCACTCACTCATCCCTGATAAACATATTTCAAACTAAACTGGAGGATTGATTAATTGGGGGGGCTGTTTGTTCTTGGGGGGTCAGGGGTCTATGGTCAAATGTAGCTATAATTGGCGAGCCAGCCAAGAGAGTGACACCAAAACCTGCTGAGTCCTGATTGGTCAAAGCAAGAAGACGCTCAGGGTAAAAGAAGAGGAGTCACCAAACCAAGTCCCTCACAGCTGGGGGGGGGGGGGGGGGGGGGGGGGGGGGGGGGGGGGGGGGGGGGGGTTAAAGGTTTGACTCTTTGCTGAAAAGTGAGTTCTGGTCTCTGTTGTGTCTGAGTCGTGTTTCAGTTTCAGACATTTCCAAACCAGCAGCAGAGAAACTCTCAGATTTTCTGCTCCCCTGAGCGAACAATCACATTTGAGATGTTATGAAACAATTTGTACCCGTTCTGTCGACGCCGGCTCAGCGTGGTGATAAATGCGTCTTTGTTTTGGAGAGAGCGGCGAGGAGCTGACCCCCCCCCCCCCACACACACACACACGTTAAAGGGCCGGCGTCAGAGCAGAGGCAGCGTTAAAGGGCCGGCATCAGAGCAGAGGCAACGTTAAAGGGCCAGCGTCGGAGCAGAGGCAGCGTTAAAGGGCCGGCGTTCAAGGGCCATTTTTAATCTTAAAATTTTGACTTTTTATCTCAGAATGTTGACCTTAATATCTAGAAACTTTTTTCTTAATTATCTCCAAATCTTGACTTTTATCTCATAACTTTGACTCTTCAGCTCAAAATTTTGCCTTTTTTTTAAAGATATTTTTTGGGCTTTTCTGCCTTTACTTGGATAGAGGAGAATGGTGGATAGAGTATGAAAGGGGGAGAGAGTGGGGAATGACATGCGGGAAACAGGCCACAGGTGGGAATCAAACCCGGGCCACCCGCTCGAGGGCAAACCTCATGGTGCGCGGCCAAATCCACTAGGCCATCTGCGCCCCAAAATTTTGACTTTTGATATTATAACAAAGACTTATTTCTCCTGAGTTATGTATTTGTACCTCAAAATTTTAAATTTTTAATTCAAAATTTCATTTTTCTTGTCTCAGTATTTCAACTATTAGCTCACAACATGGATTCATGACGCACAGACGTTAAAATAACAACCAGAGTTTAAAAGAGACTTTCACCCTCACAGGATATTTATTTAGCAGAAAACTGTGAGTCAGTGTTTATCTCCTCCACCATTACTGTCAAACACACACACACACACACACACACACACACACACACACACACACACACACTCTGCCAAACCCTCACCGCCTGCTGCTGCTGCTTAAGGACAGAGATGCTTCTTTGCTTCTTTCTGTCTGCAAAATTCATGAGAGCAAATTTTCAGCAAAACATTTGATTTCTCTCAGGACGAACGTTTCTTTAAAGAACAAACAGCACGGTTACAGCAGACGACCCGCTCGCCACTTCTATAACGTCATCAAAGTAAAAAGACTAACGCCCCTGTCAAACATCAGAATAATAAACCGTCAACAAAATGGCAAGAAAATGACGAAACAACCTGGTGAGTCAAAAGGTTTCAAGATGCACAATAAGGAGGCACTTGAGGAAAAATGGGCTGAAGAAAGACATTTCTACACAAATGCCACAAAGTTTCCTGCTTACAATACGCCAAACAGCACAGAGACAAGCCTCAAAACTTCTGGAACAAAGTCATTTGGAGTGATGAGAGCAAAAGTGAACTTTTTGTCCACAACCATAAACATTGTTCCATTTGGAGAGGAGTCAACAAGGCCTATGATGAAAGGTCCACCATTCCTACTGTGAAACACGGAGGTGGATCACTGATGTTTTGGGGATGTGTGAGCTACAAAGGCTCAGGAAACTTGGTCCAAACTGATGAATGAAGGATGAATGCAGCATGTTATNGGGTAAAGGTTTGACTCTTTGCTGAAACAGGAAGTCAGTTCTGGTCTCTGTTGTGTCTGAGTCGTGTTTCAGTTTCAGACATTTCCAAACTAGCAGCAGAGAAACTCTCAGATTTTCTGCTCCCCTGAGCGAACAATCACATTTGAGATGTTATGAAACAATTTGTACCCGTTCTGTCGACGCCGGCTCAGCGTGGTGATAAATGCGTCTTTGTTTTGGAGAGAGCGGCGAGGAGCTGGGGGCTCACGCTGACCCCCCCCCCCACACACACACACACGTTAAAGGGCCGGCGTCAGAGCAGAGGCAGTGTTAAAGGGCCGGCGTTAAAGGGCCATTTTTAATCTTAAAATTTTGACTTTTTATCTCAGAATGTTGACCTTAATATCTCAAAACTTTTTTCTTAATTTTCTCCAAATCTTGACTTTTATCTCATAACTTTGACTCTTTAGCTCAAAATTTTGACTACTTTTTAAAAGATATTTTTTGGGCTTTTCTGCCTTTACTTGGATAGAGGAGGATGGTGGATAGAGTACAAAAGGGGGNGAGCGGCGAGGAGCTGGGGGCTCACGCTGACCCCCCCCCCCACACACACACACACGTTAAAGGGCCGGCGTCAGAGCAGAGGCAGTGTTAAAGGGCCGGCGTTAAAGGGCCATTTTTAATCTTAAAATTTTGACTTTTTATCTCAGAATGTTGACCTTAATATCTCAAAACTTTTTTCTTAATTTTCTCCAAATCTTGACTTTTATCTCATAACTTTGACTCTTTAGCTCAAAATTTTGACTACTTTTTAAAAGATATTTTTTGGGCTTTTCTGCCTTTACTTGGATAGAGGAGGATGGTGGATAGAGTACAAAAGGGGGAGAGAGTGGGGAATGATATGCGGGAAACAGGTCACAGGTGGGAATCGAACCCCGGCCACCCGCTTGAGGGCAAACCTCATGGTGCACGGCCATATCCACCCCAAAATTTTGACTTTTGATATTATAACAAAGACTTATTTCTCCCGAGTTATGTATTTGTACCTCAAAATTTTAACTTTTTAATCCAAAATTTCATTTTTCTTGTCTCAGTATTTCAACTATTAGCTCATAATATGGATTCATGACGCACAGACTTTAAAATAACAACCAGAGTTTAAAGGAGACTTTCACCCTCACAGGATATTTATTTAGCAGAAAACTGTGAGTCAGTGTTTATCTCCTCCACCATTACTGCCAAACACACACACACACACACACACACACACACACACACACACACACACACACACACACACACACACTCTGCCAAACCCTCACCGCCTGCTGCTGCTGCTTAAGGACAGAGATGCTTCTTTGCTTCTTTCTGTCTGCAAAATTCATGAGAGCAAATTTTCAGCAAAACATTTGATTTCTCTCAGGACGGACGCTTCTTTAAAGAACAAACAGCACGGTTACAGCAGACGACCCGCTCGCCACTTCTATGACGTCATCAAAGTATAAAGACTAACGCCCTTGTCAAACATCAGAACAATAAACCGTCAACAAAATGGCAAGAAAATGACAAAACAACCTGGAGAGTCAAAAGGTTTCAAGATGCACAATAAGGAGGCACTTGAGGAAAAATGGGCTGAAGAAAGACATTTCTACACAAATGCCACAAAGTTTCCTGCTTACAATACGCCAAACAGCACAGAGACAAGCCTCAAAACTTCTGGAACAAAGTCATTTGGAGTGATGAGAGCAAAAGTGAACTTTTTGTCCACAACCATAAACATTGTTCCATTTGGAGAGGAGTCAACAAGGCCTATGATGAAAGGTCCACCATTCCTACTGTGAAACACGGAGGTGGATCACTGATGTTTTGGGGATGTGTGAGCTACAAAGGCTCAGGAAACTTGGTCCAAACTGATGAATGAAGGATGAATGCAGCAAGTTATCAGAAAATACTGGAGGAAAATTTACACTCATCAGCCCAGAAGCTGCACATGAGACGTACTTGGACGTTCACACATGACAATGATCCAAAACACAAGGACAAGTCAAAGTTTTGGGATAAAAGTCAAAGTTTCAGGATTAAATTGTCAAAACCTATAAAAAAACCCTCCAAATTTTAAGATAAGGGACAAAAGTTGAGAAAAAAGACATTTCTGAGATAGAATCAAAATTTTGTGACTGTTGATAATTTAGATGAAAAGTCAAAATTTTGAGACAAAAAAAATGAAATCGTCAAAATTCTGAGATAAAAGTAAAAAATGAGATAAATAGTCAAAAATTTTAAGGTAAAAAGTTGAAATTTGGGATTTAGTCAAAAATCTGAGATGTAAATGTGGAAATATGAGATTGTAGGTTGAAATCATTGGATAAAATAAACCTAAATTTTGAGATAAAAGTCAGGATTTTGCAAAAAAAAGTCAAATTTTTGAGAGAAAAGGTCAAAGGTAGAGAAAAAAGTCCAATATTTAAGATTAAAGTCTAAAAAATTGAGGAAAACTACTATTTTGATATGAAGTTAAAACCTTTAAGATAAAAAGTTGATATTTTAGAATACAAGTCATATTTTTGAAATTAAGAAGTGAAATATTTTTGATGAAAAGTTGAAATCTGGGACCTGCCATTGGCTACAGCAGAATAAAGTGAAGGTTCTGGAGTGGCCATCTCAGTCTCGAGATCTCAAACCTGCAGTTCAACGTTCTGTCTCGTTCTTAAATGTCCTTGACCTCCGAAAAACGGTTCTTCTTACCAGTCAAAATGGTAGACTCTTTTATTTCTGGGAGTAGGTGTTGGTCGTGTTTCTGAAGTTCGAGTCATTGATGTTAAAGGGGGAAATACACGCTGTTAAGAACTGGGGGAGGGAAACTTTTCATCAGGGTCATTCTGGAAGTTTCCGTTGTCGTTATGATACCATTCTCTGAGAAACTCCAGAGTTTGTGTCGACCCGCTGAGAGCAGATCTGATTGTTGTCTCTAAATGAAAAGTTGTGTCAGCGTTTACAGAAAACAGCAGAGCTAAATTAGAAACCAACAAACCCTGAGCAGAGAGTCTGTGATAAAAAGCAGAGAAGATGATGTTTGAAGTCTGTAAAAGTCCTGCAGATAAACCCTGAGAGAGTGAAGAGCAGCTTCTCTTCCTCTGACGCTGTTTGATGGAGTTTGTTTCTGCAGCTTTTATTGCACATCCTCAGTAATAAGAGCTGGAGCTGCTGCTGTGGATTTATGAGGTGTTTAAGACAGTTTACTCACTGAGTAATTCCTCAGAGATGGATGAACAAAGCAGAGAACAGAGTCTCTGATCCTTTTGTCCACCGCAAACATGATTAACGGCGTCTGTCTGAAGGCGTTTGTTCGGGGATTGAAGCGTTTGGCTGCTCTCTCTCTCTCTCTCTCTCTCTCTCTTTTCTCGTTAACGCTCCATCACTCGCTCAGACTCCCCCTCCTCACCCTCTCCCCCCCCAGGTCCCTCTCTGAAGGCCGGATCCAGAGCCCGTGAGGCCGCGGGGTTTGGCAGCGATGAGCGTGTGAGGCCCGGCGCCACCGAGGGCGCAGAGGACAGATGTGTCTTACATAATTATCAGCCAATCAGCTCTCAGCTCCAATTCTGCTCGCATCCCTACACACATAACCCCCCAGCCCCCCCCCAAACGCTGCGTCCTGCAGCGCCGGGCCTCACCGTGCAGCACCGAGGCCGCCGCTCCATCATCAGCTCACACAGGAGCGTCTCATGGCGCCACGGGAAAGAAATAAACAACGACCGACGGACGGCGTGAAGACGATCAGAGTTTAACAGAGTAACAAACGCTCAGTGTCCAGTCTGTAACTGCTGTACGGTGGCCCTGAAGTGTCAAACACAACAAAACAACAAAAAGATATCTGACACAATAAAGAAATAATAAAAAATTTGAAAATCAATAAAGGAAACAAAAAGCATTACAGACAAAAAGTAAAAGAAAATTCAAAATCAAAACAAAAGAAAGAAAACAAATACAAAAAAACCCACAAAAACAAAAATAAATAAAAGGAATGAAATATGACTCGTAATTGAACAAAAAAACAAAAGGTCACTCAAAAACAAAACAAAAACAATGAAAGAAAATGCCAAAAAAAAGAGAAAAGAAAAGTAAAAAAAAGTTCAAAAACACAGAAAATAAATGAAAATCAAAAAACAAAAGAAAAAAGCAATAATAGAAAAAAAAATAAATAAATAAAAAAAGAAAAGAAAGAACACCATAAAAATGAAGAAAATGAAAAAATTTTTTTTTTAAAGAAAACTCAAAAAACAATGAAAGAAAACACAAAAATGAAATAAAATAAACAAAACTCAAAAGAGAAAAAAAAATCAACAACATTAAAGAACAACAATGAAATAAAACCCCCCAAAAATAAAAAAAACAACAACTCAGAAATGAACAAAATATTTATTTATTATTTATATATTCGCTCTCTGTCCCTGATTTCACTTCCTCTGTCACTTTCAGATCCTCTCAGGCTGAAAACTCTCTCCTCCTCTTTCTGCCAGAGGAAAAACTCTGAGGGAGTTTCTACAGGTGGAGAAACAGAGAAGCAGAGTCATGATGTGCTCCTCCCCGATTGGTCCACTCCTCCCTGATTGGTCGGCTCCTCCCTGATTGGTCCACTCCTCCCTGATCGGTCGGCTCCTCCCTGATCGGTCGGCTCCTCCCTGATCGGTCGACTCCTCCCCGATCGGTCGGCTCCTCCCTGATTGGTCGACTCCTCCCCGATCGGTCGGCTCCTCCCCGATTGGTTGGCTCCTCCCCGATTGGTTGGCTCCTCCCCGATTGGTCGGCTCCTCCCCGATTGGTTGGCTCCTCCCCGATTGGTCGGCTCCTCTCTGATTGGTCGGCTCCTCCCTGACTGGTCGGCTCCTCCCTGATTGGTCGGCTCCTCCCTGACTGGTCGGCTCCTCCCTGATTGGTCGGCTCCTCCCTGACTGGTCGGCTCCTCCCTGATTGGTCGGCTCCTCCCTGACTGGTCGGCTCCTCCCTGATTGGTCGGCTCCTCCCTGACTGGTCGGCTCCTCTCTGATTGGTCGGCTCCTCACTGATTGGTCGGCTCCTCTCTGATCGGTCGGCTCCTCCCTGACTGGTCGGCTCCTCCCTGATTGGTCGGCTCCTCCCTGACTGGTCGGCTCCTCCCTGATTGGTCGGCTCCTCTCTGATCGGTCGGCTCCTCCCTGACTGGTCGGCTCCTCCCTGATTGGTCGGCTCCTCCATGACTGGTCGGCTCCTCCCTGATTGGTCGGCTCCTCTCTGATCGGTTGGCTCCTCCCTGATCGGTCGGCTCCTCCCTGACTGGTCGGCTCCTCCCTGATTGGTTGGCTCCTCCCTGATTGGTCGGCTCCTCCATGATTGGTCGGCTCTCTGTCATGTGACCATAATCCCAAAGATGAATGTGATCCAGCCTGATCTTCAGCTCTAACGTTGCTGCCCTTTGTTCTGTTTGTCAGCTCTTAAATTAAAGTTAATGTCACATCTGTCATTAACACGTCAGTGAGTAAAAAGCTGAACCTGCTGAGGAGAAACTCAGAGAGGAACAAACAAAAACTCTGATCTGAAACTTTGTTTTTGTGGGAGGAGAAACTGGTGGATATAAATGAGATCAAAGCTGCAGTTCCCTAAGTGTCCACTAGAGGCAGAAACAGCAGAACTTAGTGCTGTTTGTTTCTTTTCTTTGTCAACAGTTGTTTACATTGTTTACTGCTCTATGTGGAAGAATCAAACTCTGGGTTTAATGGTGAATTTTATGAGATGAATAGATTAAACCGGGGGCGAATGTTGAAAATTAGGCTGAAAAAGATCAAATTTTGAGTATGTAGGTCAACATTTTGGGATGAATAGTTTAAATTATGGGGCAGTAGATGAAATTCTCAGCCAAAAAAATTAAAATTTGAGTTAAAAAAAAGTTGAAATTTTGAGCTTAAAATTTTTGAGATAAATAGTTTAAATTATCGGGCAGTAGTTAAAATTTGGAGCTAAAAAAAAATCTAATTGTGATTAAAAGTCAAAATTTTGAGTTTAAAAATCTAATTTAGTGATTAAACTGTCAAAATTGTGAGATAAATAATTAAAGAAAGGGGCAAAATTTGAATTCTTTTTGCAAAAAAATAGTCAAAATTTTTATCAGCAGTTGAAATTTTGGGGCAGAAGTTGAATTTTTGAGCTTAAAAATCAAATTTGAGTTTAACAATTCAAAATGTTGAGGCAAAAAAATGAAAATAATGAAGCAAAAGTCAAATATTTGAGCTAAAATAATCAAATTTTGAGTGTAAAAGTGAAAATTTTGAGATAAATAGGTTAAATTAAAAAGCAAAATGCCACTGATTGAATTTTTCTTTGTCTTTGTCAACAGTTGTTTAAATTGTTTACTGCTCTTTGTGGGGTATAAACACTTTTTTTTATTTGTAAGTTCACATAGGATTAAGTCTTTATCCTGATCAGGAAAAATAAAACTGTCACTTCTACAAAACATTCAAAATAATAATAATAATAATAGTTAAAAAATAAAAAAGTGTCTCTAGGGTCACCAGAAATTTGTGATGGGGGTCACAGCTATAAAACTAATTTACCTGCAGGTAAAATAAAGTTAAACTGTGGTTCAGATATTTTTGTGGATTTTGTTAAAAGAGTTAATAAACATTTCAGTTCCAAAGAAATTGATTTTTCTGACTTTTTTTTGATAGGTCAGGCTTTACAGGGTTAATCTGAAATGTGTCAGAATAAATTGTTTTGCAGTAGATGTTTTATATTCTACATTAATTACAAGAGAAACTATCTAATTGGTGAAAATGGGCAAAAATGACAAGAAGTGACAAGAAATTGTCAAAAAAAGTAGCAAAAATGGGTGAAAATAGTTGAAAATTGAGATAAAATTTGGGGAATTTTGTCCAAAAGCGTCAAAATAAAAGAGTAAAAAGTGATTAAAATGGGAAAAACGCAGTCACAAGTATCAAAAATGGCATCAGCTGCATAAATAAAGAAACTTTTCATGAGTCACATTTCTATTTAATATAAAATTTCCCCTGTAAATCTACAAAGGTCTTTTTTCAAAGTTATTCCTTCCTAGTTTTTCTTTATTGAATATGGTGCATTTTTTAAATAAACAGTGTTTTTCTCCAATGTTTCCCTAAAGCTCAGAGGATTAATAAACTTCTCTGACACCAGTTTTCTCTGCAGCTCATCATCAGGAAAAACCTAAACACCAATGACGTTTCTTTTCAGAGTCAGAGTGTTTCCCAGCAGCCTCAGCGGCGGCGGCAGCAGCGAGGGATTAGTTATTTTCCCCTCAGCCTGGCGTGTTGGTCATGAGCTTAATTCACACGTCAGTCACACACACGGCTGCTTAAAAGCAAAAAGTGAAAATCACATTTCTACAGGCGGCGACGACACTGAGTCACAAATTAGCAGAGTGTCACATTTTCTGGAAGGTTGACGTCTATAAACCAACTCTGAGAGTAAAACATGACAGTGAAGGAACGGCGTGAAGAGAACGGAGCAGAAAACACCATCAGGAAACAGACGTTTGATTATACAGACATGGGTCAGTGACAAAAAGTTCTTTGAAAATGGATAAAAACATATTTCTGAGAGAAGAATTATGTTTTCTAACAGATTTCAGTAGTTGACCAACATTTCAAAGTTTTTAGGTTCATTATTTTTTAGTATTTTTAATTTGAGCACCCAAAAATGTCAGGTGGTGCAACCAAATATATGAAAATATATTTATATGTTCCTGTTATTTTTTCTGTGTGAAATTATTGGCAAGTATCTCTCAAGTGTCTGTAGTGACTCATACATTTTCATTTTGTGTGTTTTATTTCTTTAATTTGTGAATAAGATAAATAATTTGATGTTAAAATAACATTTCACATTATTACATTGGTTGT